>AUXH01000130.1:0-37153 GCA_000482145.1 Strigomonas culicis
GGATGTTCACGAGCGCCGCCTCAGCGATGGCCTGGTGGTCCTCGCGAGGGTCCGTCACGATGAGCACGCGCGGCTGCAGGTACTTCTTCTGGATCTGGTTCGTGAAGGTACCGGGGATGAAGCGGCCCGCGGTGAAGCTGGTGCCCACGTACTGGGAGAACTTGTAGATGGCGCGCTGGCCGTACAGGGGCACGGAGCACACGCACACATCCTGGGGGTTCTCCACAGCGGCGATCACGCGCGCGGCAAGCACGAGCTTCTCCCACGTCATGTGGAGGTCGAACACGTTGATGCCCTCACCGGTGCGCTTGTAGATGTACTTCTTCATCGCATTGCTGTTGTTCTTGGTACCAACGTGGCAGCGCATCGCAAGGAGCTTCTGCGCGTCGCTCTCCTTCATGCGGAGAACCTTGGAGCCGGACTCAACAGCGGTCATGGTGGGCGAGTGGTGGAGATGGGAAGCTTAAAGATCTGTAGGGGTAAATAGGCAAAAAAAAAATAGGAAGAAGGAAATTATAGCAAAGGAAATCAGTCAGAAAGCGTTCAGTGCTATGTGCGTTTAGCAATTGATGCAAAGAGAAACACTGCAGTGTTATACAACAAGGTTTTCATGCAGCAATAAAAACAACACTCCAATTCTTGTAGAATTGAAATGCAAATTGTTTTATTATAATATACAAGTGGAAAGGTAACGGTACAAGGAGGACCAGACGCGCTATTACTGCAACTGTAGACGATCGATCTTGGCTACCAGCTGTTCAATTACTCTATTCTTTTCCAATAGCATATTGTAATATCTCTCTTCTCCTTCCTTCTGCTTGTTCGTGATCTCGTCCTGTAGGAAGGCAATCGTCTTATCCTTCTGCTGTAGAAGACTCTGTAAGCTGCCAATTTGCTGCCGATACTCCTCTACTACATTGAATTGTTTATCCATGGTATTGAGCGCATTGGTATATTCTACAATATCTCTGCTGTACTGGTCCATGTTGTGAATCGTGTTCGCTTCCTTCAACTCCTCGGCCAGCTGAGCAGCTACCGCTTTGAGCTTTTGTACGTTCCGCTGTAGAATGCGATTATTGAATAGCACTCGGTTGTACTCTTCTACCGAGGGTGGTTCTGCAGCCTGGGTACCGTCGTACGCGCTGAGGATGGCATCCAGCTCGGGGTTGACCGCGTTCATCTCCTTGGCCGTGTCGCTCGGATTTGGTGCAGTATTCCGATTTAATGGGAAGGCATAGCGCGACAGGGTCTCATTCTTCTCCGCTGAGACCACGCCCTCACCCGTCGGAACCGCACCCGTCCTCTCGTGCTGCAACAAGACCTTCTGATCCGCCACTGGCACCTGGAGGTCGGAGTTCACCTCTCGGGATGCGGCGGAGGAAGAGGCAGAAGTATCATTGGACAAGTAACCCAGTGGTGATGACACGTCAAAGAAGGTAAGTGGGTTCACTCTAGGCTCCGTCATGTCGAAAACAAGGTCCTTTGATTCTTCGAAACAGAGAGTGTGAAAGAGAAAAACACCAAAGACACGAATGAACCGCGGCCAAACGCAGATGACCAGACAGTTACAACATGGAACGGGTCAAAAACACAGCACACACACTACCATTACGTGAAAGATATTTCAAACACATTTCTATATCCCTTTCGGAAAATTCTAACTCTTTCTCTGGTTTCCGCTCATCATCGTAGTCTAGAAAGGAATCCTTTATTACACCGTTACGAATTCACTGTTATCGGTATTATTAGTAAACAGGAAGGAAAAAACCTGGAAAAACGATGCAAAGAGAGAAACACAAAAAAGTGCTACACACACGTCACGATCACAACATTACGCAACACCTGAAAAAAAAAAGAACGCAAAAGGAAGTACTTGAAACAAACGAATAAACAAACAACAACTGAAAAAAAAAAAACCAACACCAACAATATCAATGAAAGTAGATTTTTTTTTAAAACAAACAAAACACATGCATTATCCGAAATACTCGGCATACAATGATAAACGAACGGACAAACAAAAAAAAAAAATCAAAGTCCTCCAAACAACAACAATGCCAACAACGAGGGTGGCAAAATATGTGACGAAATAGAGTCTTTGTAGCTCACACTGTGAGCCTAGTAGTGCGTGTGTGTATGTAGATGCGCTTTAATCCACAGGGACATCTTCGTTGGTGAAGCGCACGCCGACGGAAGGCCTCACGCAGCTAGAGGTCGTCAGAGGTCGCGTGCATGTGAGTGTAACCTTCCACATGTCCTGTACATTACGAATGGCAGTGATTGTGGATGTGGCATCCGATACATTGATGTTGAAGAGCATCTTGGCCCCGCAAGGAGACCTCCCCTGGCAGCCTACGATGAAGCGCTGGGACTCGGAGATGACGGCGGCGTCTAGGTAGGATGACACTGGCACGCGGAGGTGCAGACCCAACCCGCGCAAGAAGCTGTACTTGGCCAAAATGTCGCCCTGACTGAACGCGGGGCAGCCGTTCTGTACGGCCAGGACCGTGAAGTCCTTCAGCCCGCTCCGTCGCGGGTCGTAGTGCACCTCCATCCCTAGAAGCGCATCCTTCGTGAGACAGGTGCTGACGGCGGCGGAGCCGCTGCCACCGTCGGCGAGTAGACTGTGCACCTCCGCGTGGAAGACGGGGTGCGACGCCGTGTACTTCAGTGTCGTGCTCGAGCACGCAAACTCTATCGTCTGCGCTATATTGTCGCGCGCCCAATTGTACTCAAAGGTGGGCAGGAAGCGGAACCAGGAGGACGGGTTCACAGAGACGGCGCACTTGGTCAGCAGGTTGAGAGCAGATGAGCGATAGCTCAGGTGCACGCCCACATTCTTCTGCTCGGCGAAGGGAAAGTAGTTCACAACGTCGTCGGATATCGGCTCCGTAGCGTCAAGGTGCCAGCCCTTCACGCGGTCGCACTTCGTGAGATAGTCCTCCACCGTGTGGGCAATCTCCTTGTACGACAGAGGTGATGGTTGGCTCATAGTGAATAAGTAGAGAAAGGGTAAGCGGTACACGCGAACAGATGTAACGATACCTCAGGGAGATGAAGAAAAGTAAAAGGTGATGATACGACAGTATACGTTAAAGAGACCTAAGGAACTATATTTTAGCTACTTTCCAAAAAGGTAAACAATAAAAACAATTGAGATGTGAAGAGCAACAGATTTAGAACGGTAAGGCGGGGCAGTACAAGTGGCACATTGTTTTCTCTCGTTGTAACAAAAACAAGCGAAACGGAAATCGGGTTTGCAAAGTTCACTGGGGCGAGAGGCCGATGACAACTCTCTTTTTTGTTGTTGATGAAGTTGAACACGACCAAATCAGTTGACCGAAACGCACCTATACTATATCGATAAAAAAAAAAAAGAAACAACAACAATAATAATAGTAGCTATGTTTTCTCTTGTTCTGTGTGTGCACTTACATATACATATGAAAGTTATAACAGACGATAGATGTTTTATACAAAGAAAGCAAAACTCAGTTCAGCAAGTGGCATCTTCTTGTGTGCGTATTCATTTGTTAGGTAGTTGTATATAGAATAGCAAACCAGCATAAAATTAACGGCCCTCAAGGAAAGCATCAAAGTCGTCATCGTTTAATGGTACCGAGCTCTTTAAAGGAGACGCAGCCTTCGCCGCTGGAGCAGGCGCAGGCTTTGCCGGTGCCGGCACCTCCTTACCGGACGGTTGGGCCTGCGGCGGCGCGGCCGCGCTCGCGGCTTCCTTGCGCTCCTCTGCGACTGCCGCCGCCTTCTCTGCGGGGATATAGGGTGCCTCCTCCTCCGCGGGCGGGGCGGGGGGCGGGACTAGCACGGCCGCCTCCTCCAGCTCGTCGGCGGCCGCGGCCGGGCCCGCGAGGCGGTGCGTGGGGTCCGCGTGGCTCTGCGCGGCGGCGCCGGCCTGCGGGGCGAACATGTCGTCCAGCAGCTGCGCGTTGGCGGCCTTGTTCGGTGACGACGTGGCGGCGACCGCCTCGGCCGCAGCCGGCGGCCTCGCCGGCGGGGCGTCCTTGGGCGCGCCAAAGAGATCGTCGTAGTTCGCGGCGGGGGGTGCGGAAGTACCCGCCGCGCCCTGCGGGTACTTCGCCTGCGCCCCGGGCGGCGACGCGTTCCGCCGCTCGTTCACGCTCCGCAGCACGGCGGTCTGGCTGTCGTTGACGGAGCGCAGCACCTCCTTGTCCACATTCAGGTTGGAGGAGATGAGCGTCGTGACGTACGTCTGATCCAACGACACCTTGTTCTGAAAGCTCAAGATGATCTCGTCCAGCGCGACGGTGCCGTCGGGGCCGCGCTCCGCGTTGTTCAGGTACTCCGACAAGGCGACGCACGTCTCGAGCATGGTGGAGATGGTCTTCTCGGTGGGCAGGTCGATCGGGATGGCGTCTACGATGCGGCGCCTCTCGCGGATCGGCCGCGAGCCGGAGCCGTCGTGCGCGCGCGGCCGTCCGTGGTGGCCGCTGTGCGTCTGGGCATTCCTATCCAGCTTGATGCGCACGTTCCGGTCGGATTTGATGCCATCGAAGGCGTGCGGCCCGCTGATCTTGAGCACGTCCCCCGCGAGCGACGCCAGCAGGTGCAGGCGTGCGTCGGGGTGTCCGGCAAACCACACGGCGAGGTTCTGGATCAGATGCAGTGCCGCCTCGCGCGCCTGCATGCCACGCGCCAGCTTGGGCGGGTCCGTCGCCAGCCGCTCCAGGTCGCGCAGGAAACCCTTCTGCGAGGCGACCTCGAGGTGGAAGGCCGTGGAGCACTCCCGCATCATGTACTCAATCAGGACGACGGTGAGGTGCTGCACCGCGGGGTCCTCGTTCGTCACACGGCGGCGCAGCGCGCGGACCACCTCGACGACGGTGTCCGGCGTCTTGAGGACCGTCAAGCACAGAAACTTGACGTGGTCACCTGACGGGGACGCAAGGGAGGGCACCGTGCACTCCTCTACAATTTCCATGTAGGCAGTGGGAATGATGCGCGACGCCTTGTCCTTCACCTCCTCAACAAATGATAGATGAATCATGGTGAAGAAGTAGAACAAAGGAAGAAAAGAATAACAATAAAAGGTGTATAAACTGTCGGAGAAGACGGCGTTGAAGAAAGAAAGAAAAAAGGTGTATGAGGTAGAGAGAGAAAGAGATAGAAGAGAGGATCGCTATTAAAAAAAAAGGAAGAAGTTACAATTCACTTGCAAACAGGCAAGTGCAAAAATGATCGCGTAAACTCGTGGCGTATGTTTTCCCATCCAGTACTGAAGTGAAAATGAAAATGAAAAACAAATTGAAAAAAAACGATGAAATGCTCTAACAAAATGAAAGAAGATAGTCAAAACAACAACAAAAGAAACAAAAAAAAAAGGTAGGTGTGCTTGGATTCTCTCTTGTTTTGTTTTTTTTGCTGCACGTGAAGTAATAAGCTTGTATTATAGCGAGCGGCAATATGTCCTAAAAAAAGTCTTGCCGTTAGACAGCAACATCACAAACGGAATGGGAAAGGCAAAAAAAAAAAAAACAGCACGCTAGTATATTCATTGGATGGTTTCGCCCTGTCTTTTTCTTTACATTGTAGAGCAACATTGTGCCTTCTTTTGGTCAAGCTCTTCCTGCAGACGCTTCGTCTCCGCCTCTGCATCGGCAGTCTCCTTCTCATATTGCTTAATCTCCTTCAATAACTTGTCCTTCTCGAGGCTTGGGCCGGCAGTAACAACCGCCTTGTCGTACTCTGCGCTGATCTTCTGTATCTGCGGTGCGGTATTGTCAGAGGCCTTGATGGCAATCATTTCTTCCTTCATGCGCTCAATCGCCTTCTGGTCCTCCCTGTGTAGAACGGACGACTCGATGAACTGCGCGCGCTGCTCCTCCGGTGAGGCCGTGTTGATGTACGCAATTCGATCCACATATGCCTTCTCATCCTCGAAGGCCTTAATAGTGTCCAGGGGGATCTTTGCCTTGGCCTCTTCATCCCGGATCTTCTTCTCCAGAAGTTCTGTGCGCGCCTTGGCGTCATTCACGGCCTTCACAACCTCTTTTGTTGCCTTGTCCTTGGCCGTCTTGTTGTCTTCGACGACCTGCATCTCCTTCTTTTTGGCGGACAGCTCCTTGGACATCTCTCCCTTGACGCGGTTCGTCTTGTCCACCTCAATGTTGCGGGACACCGTCATGAGCTGTACGCGCTGCCGCGTATCGGTGAGATTGGTGTTCACCTCGTTGTACTTGGCCTCCCGCTTCATGAGCTCCACCTCGCGCGCGTTGAGCTCCTTCTGGACCGTCTGCATCGCCTCGCTCTGCCTCCGCACGGTGACCTTGAGGCCCTTCACCTCGTCGGCCAGCCGCCGCATCTCGACGAGACTCTCATCGTTGCTCTGCCTCGGCTTACCCTTGAGCTTCTGTACCTTGAGGGAGAAGATGAGCGTGTTCACGTTCTCGCGCACGTGCTCGTAGTAGGGGCTCAGGCAGTCCACGAAGGTGATGTTGTAGCCCTGCGTGAAGATCCCCGGGTGCAGCCGCGTGAAGGCGGTCTCGCGCGTCGGCACCTTGGCCAGCGGGTTCTCGCCGCTGTCGTGCTCCACGGCCACGTCGACGACGCGCTGGAAGCCGGCGGGCAGGTTGCGCAGAATGACAAAGACCACCTGCACACGGCGCGACTTGGTCACCGACTGGCCGACGTTTTCCGGATCGTCGAACTCGAAGGTCTCCGTGAAGCGGATGGTGACGGTGTGGGTGCTGTTTCGCTTCTTGACCACCTTGATCAGCTGCTTGAGCAGGGCACGGAGATCGTGAGAGCCCCGGATCTCCGTTGTGGTCACACCGTGCAGGCGAGCCCCGTCAGGACCCATCTGCACCTTCAACTCCACAGGATCCCCGGCCCCCGGCCTGGTGCGGCGAATGGCCAGCAAGTCAACGTAGGAGTCACCCGAGATATCCACGGCCTCCATCTCTGCCAGGACCACGCTGTTTTCCTGCCTCTGCCTCTCAAACGCCGTGAAGATTTCCTCGCTAAAGCGGGGGAGCAGCCCGCGCTCGGGGCCGTCCACGTCGTCGCCGTACAGCGTGTAGTTGCGTCCGCTGCCGGAGCCACCGGCGATGCAAAACGCCGCGTTGTAGCCGTCGACGATGGACGGCAGCACGGGCACCACCACCCTCTCATACACTTCCTTCTGCGACAGCGGTCTCGCCCGTCGCTCGCCGTCTTGGGCCTTGAAGCACCAGAGGACGTCCAGCGGGGTGAAAACGCCGTTCTTCCGTGGCTCAAAGTTGTTCTGCGGGTCTAACACCGTGAGGGTGGAGCTGCCGTCAAAGAGAATCGCTTCACGGGGAACCAGCTGACCTTCCGCGCAGACGTTTTCCTCGATGCTGGTAAAAGGCCTGACACGCGCGAATACGCGACTGGGGTTACCCTTGGAAGCCATGTTTACAGTTTGAAAAGTAAAAAATCAAAGGGAATAAATACAAAACAGCAAACTTGACGGTAAAGGACCAAACTAAGAAGGAAAAAGAAATAACTAATACGATGTGAGCGTTAAACAAACGATATCGATACCAACGACGAGAGAAAAAAAAAGGAAAGTATGGTAGATCTAGATATAGCTTGAATTAAATACTAGAGAAAGAAGAATGGTAAGACGATTAAAGATGAGAGAAAGTAGTGAATAGAAGATAGGATTCAGTTTTTTCTTTGCTTTCCTCTCCACATGCGCATACCCTCTAGTATTATAGTCTTTTTTTTTTACCGTTTACCTGTTTGTTAACAAATTAATAATAATAACCTCTACAGTAAGTGGATCGCATTACACCTAGTCATCGCGAGGACGTTTTCGATCATCCTTATGATTAAGAAGCGCATTGCGCAATGGTGCCGTCAACTCACCTAGACCCATCGCGACGTACAGGTCGATGGCTATCTCCAGCTGCGGCACGCCCTGCCGCATCGGGAAGAGCTTGGCCGCAGCGTACTCCAAATCTCTATCCTGCTGCAGGCGTTCTACCAACTTGGGCATCGTCATTTCCTCGGCTAAGTTCTGGAACAAGTATTGAATAAACAGACGCTGGGACTCATTGGCCTGCACAATGTCCATGACGGAGAAGCAGCGGCTCCAGAAGAGCGAGTCGGTCCGCAGCAAGTGACTAAAAACTTTGCACGAGTACTCAATCTGCTTTATGGTCAGACTTTGTGCCTGCTGATAGCGCGTGTGGAAGGACTCCACAAAGAACGCCTTGAAGCGCGAGTTGCTCTTGCAGAGGCGCTCGGCGGTCATGCCGTACACGCGCTTGTACGACTTCTCCTCGCAGCAGCCCTCGATCACCATGAAGCAAATGGTACGCTCCGTCTGCGGCTTCATCTCCTTCAGTATTTTGTGAACCGCCTCGTCGGCGCGCACACTGCTCCGCATAGCCAGATACACGTTCTTACGTATCTTCCGCTCCTCCTCGTTGATCAGATGCTTGGCCGTGTCGGCCGGCGCGCCGCCGCTCCCGTCGGCGTGTGCCTCTTCTGCCTGCAACGCTTCCCCGTCCTCTTCCTCCTCCTCGTCTGCCGCCGCCTCGGCGACTGCTGCTTCCTCCAGCATGGCCACCTCCCAATCCTCACCGAGTATGAGCTTGCGCGTCTCTTCGTACTTGGCCTCGTGCGCCACGTAGTCCGGGTCGTGGGCAAACCTGTCCAGCTCGCTTTCGAGCGCGTATGGTTCCTCGAGGTCGAGATCGTGGTGCGTCTGGTCCTCCAGGTCGAAGAGGATGAGTGAGCCGGCGATGAGGTCCTTGTCGTCCTTGACGCGCTCCCATTGCTGCACGTCCTTCATACAGCTCTCCAGCACGGCCTGCGAGCGGGCCGAGAGACGCAGCGTTTCGTCGTCCATCGCGAGCATGTCCCTAAAGGGGGTGAGGATCTCCTGGTGGAAGGTGCCACGACTGCGCGCGGACATGGCGCGAAAGGTGTTTCGGAACAGCTTCGACGCCTGGTCAATATCCTCGTCGGACCGCTTGTCGCTCAGTAGATGCTTCAGCAGTATTTGATACACAACCTCTACTTCTACAATCCGGAAGAGATAGAGATCCCCGATGAAACGGCTAATGTTCTCCAGATAGAGCCAATCCCGACGACGGTACCCGAGGTTCCAGTTCACCACGAGCCGCTGGCACAGCAACAGCACCACGTCCGGCAGCTCCTTGTTGACCCGGCTGAGCAGCGCGCACAAGACGGGCGAGAGGTCCGGGTTGTCCTGCTGCGTCCGCATCGCGGTCCGCGCTAAAAGGCCGCGGCCGCGAATGATGTTCTCGCGGAACAGCTCCACGGTCGAGTGCTCCAGCGTCTCCACCGTGAGACGGTTGAAGATGCCTGTAATGCTGCGCATGAGGGCCAGCCACGCGGCGCGCTGATAACCCTCGGACGCGGGGTTCGTGAGATCTACATCCTCCTCACGTTTCCTGTGTGGGGGAACGTAGCGGCTCATTAACAGGTGTGTTTGTATGTAACGTGGGTCTAGAGAAAAACTTCTATATTACTAGAATGAAGGAACAGGCTATACAGAGTGAGAAGCGCGTAGACAAGTGCAGAAATGAACAAGAAGGATGAATAACCAAGAACCATATATCATGTAGACCGCGATTGTTTCGAACCAAAGAAATGTATCAACATCAACGCAAGAGAAAAAATACTGTTGTTGTTGTTTTTTCTCAAAAAACAAATGCAATTAATAACAAAATGAAGCAAAAGAAGAAAAAAAAACGAAAAAAAACACAGATATCAGTACGATGAAAAACAAAAAAAAACAAATATCACCCTACTTTTCTTTTTGATGCTACATTCCTTATACACAGAAAGAAAAAAAGGTTTATGCATATATGTATATATCTATGTCCGTATACATACATAAACAAACAGCAAAAATGTATGGATTGAGCACGATGTGAGTCTCTATTTTCCCTTTGTATCTTCGTCTAAGTATGCACGCAGTGAATTATACCCCCTCTCGAGGTCGTACGCAAACTCCCGTGCATCTGCGTCGTCTAGCACGTCCGCCGCGTTCATGCTCTCGAGCTTGGAGCGCCATTTCATCAGCCGCCCGTAGAAGTCGCGTTTCTGCAGGTCCAGTTTGCTGAGACCTTGCAGAAGATCCCCGAGAAGGGGGTTGATCGCATCGACCGCTGTCTGCTGCAGCCGCAGCGCGTCCAGGAGGGTGATGAAGAACTGACCGCACTCCAACGACTGGCGTGCGAGAAACCGCGCGTGCGTTTCGGCAGAGCCAGACGGGCCCTCCTTGATGGTCGCACGTGCCGCAGGGCAGCGAGAGCAGTAGTTGTCAAAAAAATCATCTACATTAGTGAAAAAGGGATTGTGACTGTTCTCCAGATGGGCGACGGTGGATTTATACTTGTCCAGCAAACGACGCACCGTGTCACCGTACTGCTTCTCGTTGATCGAGTCCCGACGATGGGCCTTTTCGATCTGTTCGATCGCGAGCACCACAGCGAAGAGGTCCGACAGATAGTCGACATGCTCGCGCTCTCCAGGGGATATTTCCACGGACATCCGTAAAGGAAAAAAGGTGAATTAATAGTAATAAAAAGAAACAACAGGTGAGTATTTCCAAGAAGACTGTGAAAGGGGAGATAAGGGAAGAAAAGGTCTGCAACACGTGTAAGCGCACCAAGAGAATCACATCTTTTTACATGTATACAGTATTTTCAATGTACCATAGCAGACACAAGGGTCTTGTATACAGGGGCTGAACGTTTTTTTTTCTAAATTCGAAACGCAGGTTGATGGCAAAGTATTAGAGAAAACAACGAAATATGAGACTGTCATACGTGCATTCTCTCTCCCTCTTTTTTTTTTTACTCGGTAACGTTTATGCAAGAAAGTAAAAAACGAAAGATGGGGATAATAATAAGCAAACGTAGATAGATTTGTGTAAGTTTGTTTGTGTATATGTGCGTGTGTGTGTGTGTATAGGTAGGTGAGTGTGTGTGACACAATACGAAGAAAACTCCACCATGGAGAGTACTTACTTCTCCTTCTTTGACTCCACCTTCCATTTGGTAAACATGAAAACTGCGTTGGACAGGAGCGTCTTGAGGCCCTTCACCACTTCCGACAAGCTGCGCGGGGCCGACAACCGGACCACCGCCAGCATCGTCGCGTAGGACGCCTCACTGAACGGATACCAGTAGATAGCGCGCGGCGCCAGCCACCCAGGCAGCAGATCGCGGTTGACACACTTGACGTTACACATCTCCCGGAGGCCCAGGTAGCCGTGCGTGCGGCCGATGCCGCTCTCCTTCCACCCGCCCCAGGGCGCCTCCGTCATGCCGTGGGTGTAGAGGTGGTCGTTGATCGTGACGACGCCGCTCTCCATGCGGCCCGCGACCGCGCGCGCGTGCGCCGGGTTCTCTGAGAAGATGCTGCTTGTGAGCGCGAGCGAGATGGCGTTCGCCTCCCGGATCGCCTCTTCGTCGTCCTTGAAGGACACCACCGGCAGCACCGGCCCGAAGGTCTCCTCCCTCATCAGCCGCATGTCGCTCGTCACGTGGGTCATCACGGTGGCGGGGAAGAAGAAGCCCTTCGACACGTCGCCGACCGCGCGGCTCTGGGCCACCACCTTCGCGCCCTTCTGCACCGCCTCGTCCACCTGGGCCTTGATGCTCTCGTACTGCCCCTTGGTGGTGACGGACCCCATGTCCACCTGGAAGTCCCCGTTGTCCGGTCCGTGGCGGAGCGCGCGCGTCTTGGCGCACAGCTGCTCCAGGAAGGCCTCGTACAGCTTCTCGTGCACATAGACGCGCTCGACGCCGCCGCAGCTCTGCCCTGCATTCTGGAAGCCCGCCCAGCACGCGCAGTTCACGGCCCGCTCCAGGCAGGCGTCCTCGAGCACCACCATCGGGTCGTTCCCGCCCAGCTCGAGGCTGACAGGGGTGAGCGTCTTGGCCGCCTCGGCCATGAGCTCCTTCCCGACGGGCACGCTGCCCGTGAAGAAGAGCTTGTTCACCCCCGCCTGTAGCATCGCTGGGCCCGCCTTCGCGCCGGGCAGAATAAGGTGCTGGAACACGTTCGCCGGCATGCCGCTCGCACGCACACAGCGCTCGATAAAGAGGCCCACATGGGCGACGTTGGAGGCCACCTTGAGGATGACGGCGTTGCCCGCCATCAATCCCATCAGCACTTCACCGAACGGAAGCGCAAAGGGATAGTTCCAGGGGGTGATGATGCCCACCACACCCACTGGCTCGTACACGAGCACGTTGGACTTGTTGGCAAAGGTGATATTGCCGGAGGGCAGCTTCTCCGGACGGAGCACCTTTTGCGTGTTCGCCGCGTACCACTCGCAGCCACACACGCCCGTGAGCGCCTCCGTCACCAGCGCGTCCTGCCTCGTCTTGCCCGTGCTCTGGCTGATCACCTTCACACACTCCTCCACGTGATCTGCCAGGAAGGTCTTTATCTTGCGAATGTAGACGGCGCGCTCCTTGTACGATAGGGTGGCCCACTGCTTCTGCGCGACACGGGCGCGCTGCACAGCGTCGAAGACAACGGACGTGTCCGCCACCTCCACCTCCGGGAGCGCCTCGCCGGTGGCAGGGTTGAACTGCTTTATCTTCGTCGTCATTCCTTTTTTTTTTTTTTAGAGAGAGAGATTTGATTTCTTTTTCCTCGCAAAACAGCAATAAAATGAAATAAAATGAAGTGTTTATGTGTCAAGGATATCACTTTGGGGGGTGGGTGAGAGGGGAGAAGTGGAAGACAGTGGAGCAGCCGTTGGAAGGGAATTCTATTGGTATCAAACGAGAAGGAACTGTATTACGGTACATAATAGTGACGCCCGTGAATAAAAAAAAAATAGAGGTACAGCACATCGAGGTTGTGAATAAATGCACATCTAGTGGACACTGAATTTAAACGGGGGGATCTCTTCTTCCTCCAACTGGTCTGTATACGTGGCCACCAAGCTTTCATAGCGAACCTCTGCATCTTTTGGGTGGCACACCCCATACTGAAGAGCGACGAGCTGGTCTACAAAAGCAAAGGGCTTCAGAATTTCTCGCTGCCGCTTTCGTGTCGCGAGCAGCACCTTGCCGGACTCTTCATCCATGCCCGCGTGGGCGACCTCGCGCTCCTCCGCGTCAGCGGCGGGCGCAAGCAGTGGGTGCCTGAACAGCGCCTCCTCCTGCTGTGACGCGGCGACCGCGGCGCTGCGCGGACCGTCGTACTCCGCGGCGTCCACGGTCTCCTCGGCGTCCTCCAGCTCGCGCTGGTTCATCTCGTCCTCGACCTGCTGCTGCGCCAGCCGGTCCTCGTCGTCCTCCACGCTGCGCATCTGCGTCAGCATGTCCTGCGCCGACACGACGCACGCCGTGCCGGACGTGCCGCCCTTCGCGGCCGGGGCCGCCACCGTCGCGGTGGCATCCTCGTCAAGGTCGTGGAAGAAGCTCCGCAGGTTCACAGGGGCGGCTAACGCGGCATACGCCTCGCTCGTGCTCTCGTAGTGGGCCCCCTCCACACCCGCGATGGAGTGGAACTGGCCGCCGCGGATGACAAGGTTGTTGAGCTTCTTCCGCTCCCGCGCCTTCTGCAGAATGTTCTCCTCCACCGTGTGGGTGCTGATCAGCCGGTAGATGGTCACCGGGCGCGTCTGGCCAATGCGGTGACAACGGTCCTGCGCCTGCAGGTCCATCGTCGGGTTCCAGTCGCTGTCGTAAAAGATGACCGTGTCGGCGCCGGTGAGGTTCAGCCCGATGCCTCCCGACCGCGTCGATAGGATCATGCACGTGAGTCCCTCGTCTTCGTTGAACCGCTCCACGTACTGCTGTCGCAGCTCCGCCTTCGTGGAGCCGTCCAGACGCAGGTAGGGGATGCCCACAAGCGCGAGAAAGCGCTCGAGAATGTTCAGCATGTGGGTGAACTGCGTGAAAATAAGCATGCGGTGTCCTTCCAGGCGGAGCTTCTTCAGCGCGACTTGGAGAAACTGCAACTTGCCGCAGTCGTGAATCAGCAAGCGCTTGTCCGGGAAACCGAAGCACCGCCGTACGTGAAGCGGCCACAGCTCGCTGAGAAAGGACGAACTGTCAAAGCGCATCGGCGTCCACTGAGAGCCTCTGTGCATGTCCCGCTGTCGCTGCTGCACCAGTCCAACGAGACGCGCGTAGTCCTTTCGACTCGGCACACGAAAGTCTGAGAAGCGACGGACCGGCAACGCACACCTCAGCGCCGGCGGGCGGGCTGTCACCGCCGCAGGGACGTATACGGCGAAGCACCGGAAGATGGGGAGCAGGTAACGCACGCGAAACGCGATGGTGGGACAGAGCAGCACGCCGCCCTCGCCAAAAGCAGCGTCGCAGAGAGGGTCGTCCGAGCTGTACAGCGCCTTTATGCGCTGATCCTTCAGCTCCAGCACAAGGGGCGCAGGGGTGTGGATGTTTACTGAGACGGCCTCCTTCACCAGCCGCGCCTGTTGAAAAGAGCGTATGTCACGCTGACCCTCTTGCGCCTGCTGGTAGACCGCCTCGAGGGCACGGCGAAGCAGCCCCTCACCCAGCGAGGCCGCGACGCTCGGGCCCTTGCCACGCTTGCGCGCGACATGTGACGCTGCGCCGTTGAGGAGGAGCTCCGGTGCGAGCCGGCGCAGAAGTGCCTCACGCGGCGAGGGCTCCGCACCCCGCTGCCACCCTGCACCCTCGTGCACGTGTGGCACAAAATCCAGCTGCGTGTACGTGCACGGCACCCAGTCAAGCACATGCGCGTCTTCGGTCGAGTCACCAGAGGCCTTTACTGGCACTGTACCCGCACCAGCGCCATACGTACCAAAGGACATAAAATGCCTCAACCCGTAGGCGTTGTGACGCAGCAGTAAGGAACGGGGAAATGTCACTTCCAGCGCCGCCTCACGGCCCAGCACGAAGGGCGACTGCGTCGGCCGCTCCTCGAACATGTCCGGGTGATTGCACACCTTGCGGAGAGCCAGTAGCACACCGAGCACGCCCGACGTGCCGCCGTCCCCCGACAGCTTCTGCTTCGTTTCCGCCAGCTGCATATAGTCGTCGTAGAGCGACCGCTGCCGCCGGGAGAGATTGCACATGACGACCCTCTCCGTCTTGGTGGGGAGCTGGCACTCCACGTCGCGCTTCAGACGGCGCAGCATAAAGGGCCGCAGCAGTGCCTGCAGCCGGCGCACAATGTTCTCGTTCAGCGACGCCTTGCCGGTAATCATCTCGTCCAGCGGGTTGCTGAACCACTCCTTGAACTCATCGTTCGAGCGAAACGCGGAGGCAAAGGGGAGCAGGAAGTGAAACAAGGACCAGAGCTCCATAATGGAGTTCTGCAGAGGTGTGCCGGTGAGGAGCAGCCGGTACTGTGCCTGCAGGTCGAACAGCGACTGCCACTTCTTGCTCATAAAGTTCTTCACCTGGTGCGCCTCGTCCAGCACGAGGAAGCCCCACGGTCGTCGTCGAAACACCGAACGGTCCTTCACAATAATATTGTACGAGGTGACACAAACGTGAAATGCGTCGTCGCTGTACCACCCGCGGCGCAGCTGCTGGCGCTCCTTGTACGAGCCGATGTAGGTAAGCACCTTGAGGCCCGGCGCCCACCGCTGGAACTCTGCCTTCCAGTTTAGCACGACCGTTGTGGGGACGACGACGAGGTGCGGGCCCCAGTCGTTCTTGTGCTCCGCAAAGTAGCAGAGCAAGGCAATGGTCTGGACCGTCTTGCCCAGGCCCATCTCATCCGCCAGAATCCCATTCAGGTTGTTCTCGAACAGGTGGATCATCCACTTGAGCGCCGAGCGCTGGTAGTCGCGGAGGGGGCGCTTGCCGTGCAGCGTGTCCAGCAGCGAGAGGTGGCGCTCCATCTCCTCGTCCTCCTCCGCGTCGTGCGGCCTCTTGCCGGTATCGCGGCGCGGGAAGAGCTCGCCGTCCTCGCCCTTGAGAATGCTGTCCAACAGCTTCTTCGTCAGCTCCTCCGTTTCGCGCAGCATGTCTTCCTGCTTGTGCGCGTCGCGCTTGCGCTTGAGCACGTCGAACTCCGTCTTGAGCAGCTGCTGATACACATCCCCCCGGCGGCGCCAGTAGCGCTCGACAGAGGCGTTCAGCCGCGCCCCGAGCCGCGCCCGTGCCTCGAGCTGCTCCTGTCGCACCTTGGCCGCGCGCTCCTGCTCCTCCGCGTGGTACCGCCGGACCTGCCGCCCCACGTCGCGACGCAGCTTGATGGAGGCGCGCTGGTGGGCCTCTAAAGCGGTCGCGCGGCTTAACGCGGAGAGGGTGATGCACTGCCACGGCGGCAGGCGTGTCGGCGGCGCCGCGTTGCACGGCACATCCTCCCACCGTATTTTGACGGAACGTAACACGTTGGCCATGATGGTGATGTCGGACGGTGAGCAATGCGGCGCATCTTGCGGTGGCGGCGTGCTGCTCCCACCGCCGGCTTCTCCCGCAGGCAGCTCCAACTCATCGCGCGGTCGCTTACCATCATTGTTGCTACTACTGGACAACATAATAAAGATTGTCCGTATCTCTATTCACAGTACAAGAACTGATTTGCTTTTTTTATTTGCTTGAGCACCAATTAAACACGTATGTACAAAAGAAGAAGAAAAAAACGATGGATAAAGAAAAGAAAATGAATGGAAATATACAACCAAGAGTAGAAGTGTGTTCGACAATCAAAAGGAAGAGCGAAAATACATACAGAATACACATTCTTCTTCTTTTTCTTTCCTCCTTTGCTACGGGTAGAAAAAAAGAACAGGATGGGGCTTTCTTTCATTAGTTTACAATAAATTCACCTTGAGAGCGCACATCTGTTCACTGATATGCTCGCTTTCCGCCATCGAAATTCCTATTGCCACCGCCGCCTTCCGCACGGCACGGACCAGCTCCTGGTCACACATCTTCTTTGCACTCTGCCACAGCAGCTCCGCTTCACACAACGCGTCGATGAGGCGCACAGAAGCGGTGCTGTCCACAAGTGTCTCCCCTCCTCCAGGGGCCGTCCCAGCGCCCGTCAATTCACCTTGGAAGTGGGCAAGAATGCAGCGCAGCACGCGCTCCTGCTGCTCTGGCGACAAGAAGTTGTGGCGCAGTAGGAAGGTGCTGGTGTTAAGCAGATACACCAAGCTCTGCACAGAGCACAGTGGCAGGGCGTCATCCTTCGACTCCTTCTCTACGTCGGCTTCGTGAAGACACCAGCGGAGCAATGTGTCAATGCTACTCCGCTTGGTTCCCAGCACGCCCTTCACTTTATAGGCCTCACTGATCAGGCGAAGTAGGTGGGCGGACACGGCGTCCTCCGACACGACACGGCTTTTTAAATAGGCTTCGAGATCGATGAAAAAGAGCTCCGTGCGGTTGCCTCTTTCCGTTCGGTTCTCCTTGAGAGCGAGAAAAAACTGTTCTCTGTCCATATAGAGAACCGCACCCTGACGACGTGCCAGCTCCGCTGCGTGCAGCCACTGCTGTGGAGCCACATAGTGCGGCTGTCGGTTATCTGTATAGTTGGCCGCAGCAGAAGTGTCACACACGCCACTCAGAATGATGCGGTGAACATCTACCATCTGCCGATCTGCTTTGGAGGGAGTAACGGAAGTCATGGCGTCCGCTCGCACGAGTAGCGTGCTCCACTGCAGAAAGCTGACATCGTGCGCTTTCAGAAGCGTCGTCCACTCTAGCAGCAGCGATGGAATGGGATCCAGATCCCGCTCGCTAGGCAGTGCCGGGAGGGGCAGGGTTATCAACGCCAGGCCGCACTGGAGAAGACTCAGCAGCGAAGGGGTTGACATGCTCGCAGCATTTTCTGCTGCTTTCTCTAAAAGTGAGAGAGACAACTGCACAATCTTGTGATGAGCGGGCGCAGTGGTCTTCGACGGGGATGAAGCTGTCTCGTGCGGCGCCCGCACACTCCGCGAAGAGGTGGCACCAGCGAGCTCCTTGATGTACGCACTGAGCGCCTCCGCCAGCATTTTTGCGTTCTTCTCGCCGCCCATCCCGAACCGCCTCAGAGACGCACCGACGAGCTCCAGAAGGACGGCCAGCATCGGGCTGTCCAATCGGTACCTCTCTGTTCGCTGAACGGCAGCCTCAGCCAACGGGTCGTGTGACTTTCGGAGCGCGTATAGCTCCAGCGGTGACAGCGTACAAAGGAACGTATAACTGAATAAATGCTTGATGTGCTCCGTTAAAAGGTGGCTCGTATCCCCCGGCGTGACGCAGGGAAGTGTGCTCAGAGGCTGAATCTGCTTTTCAAAAAGAAGACGAATCAGCTCATCTAGCTCACTTCTCTGCTGGCCATTCCGCGACGCCTTCGCCATGGAGTTGAAAAACCAAGAAGTGAGTGCGGCATTGGGTGCTGCGCCTGAAAGAAAAACGGATGTGGTCTGGCAGAGGCGCCCAAGAACCTTGTCCCTCTTATCGCGCCACACGGGCTCATGCCCCTCTGCGCTTAGACTCACCAGTGTGGTAACCTGAAACAGCTGCCATATGGAGCCTAGTGCTGTACCATGGCGCTGAATAAGAAAAGCGGTTTCCTCCGCTTGCTTTCTTGACCCTACAACCCTCATATCTTGCTTCAGTACGTTCTCGATGCGTACGATACAGTTGTACACCACATGGAGCACTTGTACATCCGCCGTGAATCCAGGCAGCGCCGCCGCTGCCGCCTCCGGCGACTCCAGCAGCTCCGCATCAGCCAACGGCAGCCGCTCGAGCGCATTACAAAGTGCCATAGCGACTTTGGCCACATCGTACGTGTTGAAACGGGCGAAAAAGAGGCTGTTCTGCAGTGGTGCGAGCGCCTCCCTTCGTGTCGGCGAGTGAGGCCACAGTGCTTTCAAATGATCCATCAAAAACTGAGCATAGCTTCCGGCGCTCATGGATTCCACACGGAGGACTTTTTTTTGAAGATAGGAGTAAAAGCTTGCGAGCCATATGGTCCGCTGCTGTGCGATGCTGTCGTCAACTTTCCCCCGATCCAAGTTGAAGCCGCTCTCGCCATCCTCCTCCACAAAAAAACTGTCGAGCTCGTCTGGTCTTGTCTTTAAGGGGGGCTCTTCCAGCGCTACCTGTGCATACAGCACAAAAAAGTGCATCGCCTGCCATGCCATATTCCCCTTTAAAGACACTGCTACGCATTGGCCTCCATTATCACCGAATAAAAACACGCAGGTGTCAAAAAGGGCACTTCGGGCTTCTTCATTGAATTCGAACCACTTCCGCTCTAGGAGGCAGAAGGTGCTCATCAGTGCCAAGTGCAAACCCAGGTCCTCCGGTTTCTCCTTTAACCAACTCACTAAGAGGCAAAACACGTGATGAGCGACGTCTGACCGCACGTTCTTTTTCCCCAGTTTCCGCAGCGCGACAGCCGCTTTCTGAACGGTTCTCGGATCCGAAGTAGAAACAGGCACCGCACGCTTCCGCGTTCCATCGGTGGCGCTCCCTGAGCGTCCCCTGCGCTCGGTGTGACTGCTCTTGCATCGTGGGCCTTCTAGCTCCAAGAAGCGCTTTGCTAGGACGCTGTGCACGATCTTCACATTTGACGCTTGTAATGATGCTAACGTGTTGACGATATCGACGATAATGGCAGCACTTGTTTCTGTTGGCGCTGCTGCAATCGACACGGATGCCTTTTCACAAATGCGCCTCACATCCCCTGTCCGTATCTGGAGGGCCTGTAGCGACTTGATAATCAAGATGGCGTCTTGTGTGTTCAGCAAATAGTTCATTGTTGCCACATGATGCAACAATCGATGAAGGACTCTGTTTTGGTTTCCTTGGAACATCAATAAAAACTAAAATACCAAGAGCACCTTGCTCTTCAAGTTACGTACGTCTGTGTGGGCGGTTTGGGTGGAGAAAAACAAAAATGCATTGCACTGGTATGCAGAGGTCAAAAGAGAGTCAAGGGAGACATGCGAGAGAAGAACACATATGGAACATGAGCAGATATACGTGAGTACGCGCAGGTTGTTCATTCTCCATTATGCATTGGGTAGAGAGGAATGGGTTTTGCAATTATCGGTATTAATAGTATACTTGTTAAGCGAAAAACACGCGTTCGTATCCCTGGCCGACCACTAGGCACGATGGACGACTGCCGTCCGAAGGATGGTGGACCGCAACACCACTAGCCCCGCGGACATTGATGCGTCGGCGTGCATTCATGGTCAATTGGAAGCCCTCGCGCACATGTTCCTCACTCCTGTTCGAGTGGTGTCGAGTAAGTTGCACCATATGCTCCTCACTGAGTACATGAGCAAAGTCGCCGAGCCCGTGCCACGCCAACCCTCGGATGGCAGTGATATCGATGCGAACACGACAGAGCGTTTCAATGTCCCATTGCGCCTTCGGATCCTCCGCGCCACGGATCTGCACCAGGTGAACGGTGCCAGAATCGTGACCGACCGCACACTGCCACGTCATGCCGTTTGCCTGCCCACCTGTGCTCGGCACGAGATGACCCGCACTCACCGCGTTGATGCACGACTGCTCTATCCACTGCAGCCCACGCCTTTCCAGGACGACGACGCCGGTGCTGTGGCACACCTCCACCACTGCGAGCCGGCCATTGGTGTCACCGGCAACACAAAAACTGTGCTCTAGCGGCTCTGTCTCCACGACAGGCGCCAAGGAACTGAGTGCCATGATGGGCTTTGGATACTGATCATCCTCCACGAGCGTGACACAAGCCATTTCGGTTAGGGCGGGTAAAGCAGGGGCAGGCACTGTCGTGTTCAGCTGGTAGAGCCGCAGTGTGGCGTCGCTGCTGCCCACGAGCACGGCCTGTCCTTCCAGCGCCGCGGGTAGATGCGAGCAAGAGAGGGAGAGGAACCGCGCAATGCGATCGCACCCGTTCGCCTCCTCCGCGGGGCCCCCTGCCGCCGCATGCTCCGCGCTGCGCGACGCGAGGATGCGCCACCGGGGGAGACACGGTCCCCCATTCTCCTGCGCCTGAACCCGCTCCCACACCGCCAGAGTCGCGAGCCCACCCGCCGTCACGAGTCGCGTACAGCCCTCCGCGGGCGTCGGCAGCATCTGCATGCACAGGATGTTGGAGTGGTGCGGCCCTGCAAACGTCTGGGGATCGTCCGCGCCGTGGTCGTCGTCAAAGGATACAATTGTGAGCGTGGAGTCTTCGTTTCCCAATGCATACCGATTGCCCTTACCGGATGCGTCCGACAGTTTCACAGCGCAGTTAAAATCCTTGCCTGGTATGATACCGCCGAGGACAACATTAGTTTCTCTTTCATTGTGCACACCATCACATGAGGCAGCCATCCTGCACGTGTGCCCTTCGACCTGTTCGCCGTCCGAGCAGTGAGCAACATACACGCGGGGGTCGGAGCCACTCTCCTGTAGCGCCGCAGCCGCCACCCGTGCGCTCACTAGCCGTGGTGCCTTGATATCCGCATAAGCGGCGCGGCAGTGCCAGCTGTACTGCCCTGCACATCGCTCGTACACGGACACCGTTTGGCCCTGCTGCGTGACCCACACAGAATCGGTGGCAGTCAAAAGGGTCGACATGGGGAAGGGGAATCGAAGACACGGAGGTCCATTGAGTCGAACTTGCTGTATCGCCGATGCACTCTTGTCAGTTACGCCTTGTATGGTAGAGAGCTGTAAGAGCTCGGAGACGGTCATCATCACATAAGCACCTGTATCCGTCGCTACCACAAAGCAAGGGTCCTCCGTGCTTCTGTTGTGGCCACAGCGACCGTAAATGGCAGCAACGGGCTGACCTTGGAACACCCGCGTCACGTGCACCGTCTTGCGTTCCGTGTCAAACAAGTACACGTGGCCTTTTTTATCACCCAGTAATATCAAGAGCGGCAAGGCGCCAGGCGGTGCGGCTCCTACCGCTGTGGTGCGGAAGCAGGCCAGACTCGTGGTGCGCACGCCTGGGCCTTCATCAAAAGGGCATACAGCACGCAGCTGCATGACACCGTCCTCGTCTAAAGTGATCGCACTCACCACCAAGCGACCGGAGACGTGCGACGTGATGAGGAGAGGGAGTGCCGTGTGGTCCTCCACCATCTCGGCAAGCACGACTTTTCCATAGCTCTGGAGGTCTGTCGCTAGCTGCGGCGGCGGGCCCCGGCTTTCGGCGGCACGCGTGGCAACAGGGTCCACAGACAAGAGAACCACGTAGCCACCCGCGGTGAAGATGGCGAGACCTCTGTGTGCGGCCGCACGTCCTGTCGTCCCCTCAGCGCCTGGTCGGCCGACTCGGAAAGCAGCTGCACGCACCGGCAGCATCTCCTTCGGCACACCATTTCTCCCTTGACCCCCACTCTTTGCGGGGGCGCCTTCTCCGTGGCCCAAGGACCCCCAGTGGAACAATTGACACGACCGCTGTACCTGTGTCTTGTTCGCTGACTGGCTGCTGATTCGATCGACGACCATGGCAGCAGACTCCGTCACCACAAACGTGGATCCGTCCACATCCACATGAACGCCTCGCACAGAGGCGCCGCTGACTCCACGGCCACTGTCTGCCTCGCTCACCGTGGGTGTAATGACGCGCGCCTTGAAATAAAACGGATTGTTGAGACACGCCTCATCTCCGTCGTCTGTACAGGTGCGTTGCACAAGCGGTGTGCAGTTAACCGTTCCGTCGAAGCCCCCACTCAAAAAATAAAGGGCCTCTGTGTTTTTGTTACTTCCACTATAGTCGTGACACCGCTTTGCCATAAAAGCCACCTTGTAGGCACCATGACCTTTGTGGCCCAACAAAGAGAACACGGAAAACTGCTTGGTATGCTCTTGGACATGAGAGAGAGACAGATTCACTGTCACTTTTAACGCTACCACACGTGTGTGGCCGTCCTCGTGTGCGGTGGCGATCAAAAGAACTGCATGTTGTTCATCCCAGTACACCTCCACGTCAAAGACGCGCGATCGAGAAAAATGTTCTCCGCTACCCCTCCACCAACACACCCATTGAGGCTCGTCCTTGACGCGCACAAACACCGCTGCACTGCGATCATCGGAGCATGTTGCGCAGCACTCCACCGCTCGGCCGCCCAGTGTTAAGGCGCGTGTCTTCACGCTGAACAGTGCGCATCCTTGGCGGTGGGCCGGCACGGCGGAACGAATCGGCACCGGCTCCGTCTGAGACGCCGTCACCGTTGTTCGCTCCAGCACGAGTGTCCATTCACTCACGTGACCGGCGTAGGTACCAGCGAACACATGAACCGCTATCTGGTTCTCCGAGCACGCGACGATACAGTCTGTCGCGAGGACAATGCCCACCGTAGGGCCCTCTCTTCTGTGCCAACACGAGGCGAGGCTCACCGGCACCGTGTCCGCCTCAACGCAGCGGTGCAGTACTGAACCGTGAATCCAAAAGACCGTATTGAGAGAGGTAAGAATGACGATCAAGTCCACCTCAGCGCAGTAGTGGATACAGAGAATACGCGCGCCGAAAGTGCGGAGTACGCACAGCGGGGCTGTCGCCCCCGACACGCCTGAAGAGAAAACAAACAACGCGTCTGCACAGCCGACGCACACCAGACTATACAGCACCATGTCCGACGGCTGACCAGCGAAGAGCGCACGCGCCGTCGCCAGTGCCGTGACGACAGAGCCGTGAGGAAGCGTAATCACGCGCGGCTGTTCGGAGGCCACGCACGGGAGTGGGGCGGCGTAGACACGGTTCCCAGTGGCCACATACGCGTGCGTATCATCGCATGCCAAGGCAGCCACAGGGCACGAGAGGTCCGGGATGTACGGCATGCTGGATACGTGTGCACCAGAAATGAAAGCACTTGATGAAAAGTGGGAAACCAGCAATAGCCAAGACAGAAAGAGGGAGAGAGAGAGAGAGAGAGAGAAAGAGATGAGTACAGTATTACTGTTAGCGCATTCGGACGTTTATTGTTCTTGCAAGCACTCATAAGAGCGGTGGAGTAGACATAAGGGAGTAGCGGAGAGGGGCTCTTGGAACCAAGTCGTACATTTAGTGAGAAGAAACAGGATAGCACATTGTATTAACAAAAGATGGACGCCGCAAGCACGCAAGAGGTGTCTCAAAGCGTATTTGATAATTGCATTCGGAAGTCTTGAACCCCTTCCCCGAATTTTCATAGTTCCCGTTAAAGCCACGATCACAATAAAAACGCACCTCCGTTGTATATCGTTTTGTGCCAGAGCATATGCTGCCTTCCGTCAAGGTTTGGCTCAAGTAAATGCCACTCGCATCTTCCTGAACACTGAACGTCTTGTCGAAATGCCTTTCATGTTCAAGTATCTTTTTGGCCCGGTCCAAATCAAGAAATGTATCGACTTTTTCAACCCCGTTCACACGCAACACTTCCAGAGCGGTCTTCGAGAAGCCTCCGTAGAAGTCAATCACGAAACCGAACCAGGATACTCCACTTGCCGCAAAACCATGCTTAAATAAAAGAAGTGTCTCCATCTTCGATATGAAAGTACTGATGTACGTTTTGTTATGGAAAGCAGTGTTCAGTATTTCATCCCATAGCTCTTCCGTAGCACGCTTCCGTATGCTGTCAAGAGACTCGGGTACACTGTGACGTATGTCATCTAAGTCTCGTTCGCTCGGCAGTCTGCAAATGAAAATAGAGCCGTTAGCTACTCGCAGTGGATAGAGCTGATCTGGGGATACGCGCTTCAGGTCGGACAAGCTCATCGGACTATCGTGGAACACGATGTTATTTTCAACATCTCCTTCGTAAAAATCTGCTTCGCTGCCAACCACCAGTGTTACAACGACACACATCATGAAAAGGAAGCAGCCCACGCCGTGCATCTGCTACGTGAAATGACAGGAAACTAAACTGATGAGTTCAGGGCATGCGGTGTAGAGAGAAAGAGAGAGAGAGAGAGAACGAGTAAGAAGGAGTTGATTTCGTTGATGATAGGAGCAGTACCTACACATGTCTACGCAAATAAACAGACAGGGAGAAAGAGGGGGGTATCGGACGTTATTGCGATTATAATCAACAAAACAAAACACCATGTACAGATAGACTATAAATTAT
Organism: Strigomonas culicis; assembly: GCA_000482145.1. NCBI lineage: Eukaryota > Euglenozoa > Kinetoplastea > Trypanosomatida > Trypanosomatidae > Strigomonas > Strigomonas culicis. The sequence continues at coordinate 24,986 of AUXH01000130.1, forward strand.
AATTGGAATCTGTGCTTCCTTACGCCGTACAGTTTCGAAGCCGTTCCAACGACGCACGCTGGTCATCGGAAAACACCAAGGAGAGTTTATCCGCCACCAGATTAACCTGCTCAACGAGGAACAGGGGCGCACGGGCCTCTCCCTTTAGTGCCCTCCTGCCTGGCCACACGATGGAGGTGTTCCCTTGCGAAAACGGTTCTCGTAAGCGTGAGCAACTGTTCAAGTGGATCATGGCACGCTCCACCCTTTGGGTCAACTCGTACTCGATCAGGTTAAGCGGAGTCACGAAAGCCTCCAGAATGTCGAGGAGCGCAATGTAAAATGGCTCAACCTGTTTGTACTGACGCTTTGTAAGGCTCTCCTTCTGCCGCCGAATCACACTCAACGCCGTTGTACGATCCACCTTGGGTGAGTCCAGCAGGGAGAGCGTAGACGCGTAGTGGATACGGAACGGAGCGTAGCTGCTGTCAAGGGCAATTAGTTCTTCCAGCACCGCCGCCGTGCGAATCTCCGTCACGGTGGGGGATGTCAGCGAGCTCTCACAGAACTTCACCCAGTGCGCAGACGCCACCCCCTCGAATGCCCGATGGCACACGGACGACGTCCAGTTAAAGAAGTTCTCGTTCTGTATGTTCTCGGACCATTGAAGAAGATTACGCGCTCGCACGAGAGCACGAACATGCTCATCCGTGTTTTCCGTACGGTGGAGGTGATAGTCCGGGAGCACAACGGACTGAATGTATAGCGTCGCTGCCATGTAACGGAAGAAGGACCTTGGCAGAAAGCGAGGCACGCCGGCCAGCAGTGCATCCGGCTCCTTGAGCAACATGCCCTTCAACCGGGTGTACAGGGCATCCCCCGCGCGCGACACGCTGGTCAAGAGAGCGGGCAGAGCGTGGTACCGCTTCGCGAGGTCGTCGAGTTCTCGGTGGTCCTCTTCGTTGGCAGCGTGCATAAATTTCTGAAGCAGCTTCTCGGCCACGCAGCTAAGGGGGACGACGGTGTTCACCAGCTCCTCCAGTTTCGAGATGGCGGTTTCATTTTCCACCTGGTCCACGGCGACTTCCAATCGTGCGATGTCCTGCGCGGAGAAGACCACTTCCTCCTTCACCGACCACTTCATGGCCACCATGAATGAGAGAAATACGAGGAACAGAGCAGTCGCGACGAAAAAACCGCGCTTACGGCTCGACGCGTACGTGTTCCCGAGCGTAGCCTCTCTGTTGCCCTTCGGGCCTTGATTGGGTGACGGTCCTCCCTGCTTTCGCTGTCTCATCACGAGGCTAGCTAAGGAGATGAGCGGCAAAAAAAAAAAAAGAGAGAGAGAGCAAATAAAACAAGAAGAAGTGATAATGGAAAGAAAATAAACTAGAATCATCCAACACTCGCTGCACGAGGTATCTGTTTTTTTTTTTTTGTGTGTGTGTGTGTGAATCTCTCAACTGTTGAATGTCTCTTCAAATCAAAAAAAAAGGATCTTTAATATCCGCTTCTCGCTTCATTTGCTTAAACAGTGACTGTGTGAACATAGACAAAGGAGAATAAAACGCTAACAGAGAGACAACGATACCAACGAAGGAAAAAAAAAGAACGTGGAACAAATCCTTTGCAATGATACAGGGGTCATTTTTGTTTTGTTTTGTTGTGTTAGGAGGCAAAGGAGGTGTTTTCCACTTCAGCCGATACCAAACTGGTAAAAGAGTCATGGATAATCCTCTTCCGACGGGCAGCATCGCCCGAGCGTTGCTTACTGATTTCACCGCACAGAAACTCATCCAGTCCCTGGACGGTCAACTCGTTAAAATTATTTCGATTCATGCGCGGCACATCCATCGGCGTCTCGTCGGGGTCGTCCGAGACGTCGATGACCATGCAAAATTGACCAAGCGCGTGCTTGGAGAAGCCATCGATACCGTCCAAGACAATAATTGTTCGCTTCTTCGCCGAGTCGATGCTGTTTGAGCACTCGTCAAAGTAGTCTGTCTCCGGTCGCCAGCGGAGGCCGCGGTCCTCGCCATCGTTGGCGTCGAGATAGGAGTCGAGCAGCACGCGCAGCCGTGGGGTTTCCTGCAGCAACCAGCGACCATTTTTGCTCCCTGCTACGCAGCCGATGGAGATCTCACACTCGCGCAGGTGTGCCAAGAATTCAAAGACACCCTCCTTAAACTTGAGCCCGTCCCGTTTTACCAACGCGCGAAAGACTTCTAGCTTTTTCCGCGCGAGCCCATGCAACGTCAGCGCCTGCATCGTGTCGGTCACCTTACCCGTGGGGAGCACAGGGTGGTTGTTCTTCTTAAAGATCTCATTCAGTCCGTAGAAGGGTTTGCCGTGCCGCAGGTAGGCGAGATACGACTCCTTCGTCAGGCGAAAGTCGGGCTGGCCGCCGCTCTTCTGGAAGAAGTCCTCCAACGTCTCCCTCCACGCCTCAAAGTGGATGGGCTCGATATCCTTGACGATGCTGTCGAGCTCGAAAATGATGCCGTCAAAGTCCAACACGCGGGACTCGTAAAAGATGCGAACCGTCTGCGGCACACTGAGGTGCAGGTGCACCCGACTGCCGGTGCTGTGCGAGATGAGGAGGTCCTTCACCTTGGCCGGCGCCTCCACGAGCGTGTATACGGCGAGACGCGGCTTCACACAGACCCGCACGACGCAGCCGTTGTGGCGGCAGTCGAACTGGTATTCGTCGCACAACTCCGGCGTGCGGGGGTTGAAGTGCAGCATGCCCTTGATGACACGCATCCCTGCAAACCCGACGGTCAGCAGAAGCCACGCGCCGGCCGCCGTCGTCAGATGCATGCAGCTGTCGGTCGTGCCGTTCACGTTGACACAGAGCGCCTTCTGGAAGTGCTTCGAGGCCGCCTCGTAGTTGTGCACGCCAGCGTGGAGCATACCGAAAATGGTGTTGTTCAGCGCGGACTCCGTCGACGTGATGGGTTCATAGAAACTCAAATTCGCCTTGACCTCGTCCGCCGTGAACTGAGTAGGTAGCATGGCCATCGCGAGCAGCACATCTGGGATGCGGCAAACTTGATGGCGGTAAATCACGTTGGGGTGATAGCACGAAATCAAGCTGCTCTTGTTGGACTGCTTCAGGTCGTCGACGACCCACTTCTTCTTCCGCATAAACGCCTGGTCCACGGGGTACACACGGTGGGTGCTGTCAAAGAACTGCGCCATATGCGTGGCCGCTCGCTCCATGTGCTCCAAGTCCAAGTCATCCATGGCGCAGTACGCTTTGATCTGCGCCCACCGCTGCACATTGGCTTCACTATAGTGGGCGCCAAGCTGCACGGCCCACTCCAGGTGGTACCGAGCGAGTGTGTTGGTGAAAAAGTTGTTGTCGACGATGCCGTTATAGGTGTCCGGGCCGGAGACGGAGCGAAGATGAAAGACACCCTTATCCCACCGTCCCCACTCCATCCACACCAGGGCCGTCGAGAAGAGCAGCTCCGCGCCGCCGTCGTCGAGAATACCCCAGTCGTTCGTGATGATGACATACTGATGCAGTGCAAAGGCGATGACGGCGTTCATGAAGAGAAAGGCAGCACAGATGGATGAGGGATTGTCGCTGCCGTCAATCGTGAGACGGGGGTAGAGGGCGCCGCGCGGCAGATCCAAATCCGCCGCGATGTTGCGGGCCTGGGTGAGACCACGAATGCGAAACTCCAAAATCGACCGCGCCTTGGCGGGGTTGAGATGGGAAAGAAAAGGCACGATGAATGCGTCCACGTCCCACCGCTGAAGGCCGCCGTCCACCCCGCTCGTCAGTCCTCGTGTCGGAAATGCGAAGAGGCCGGTTTGGCTGTAGGCGTTGTTGATCTGGAGCAGATTGTACCGCATCGCGCCTTGCAAGGTATGGGCACCACGAAGACGCACATCGACGCGCTCCCAGTACTTCTGCATGGCCCGCCGGTTTTCCTCCGCGAATGCGTCCCAGCCCTTCTGCGCCGCCTTGCGTGTCGCCTGGACGGCGATTTCGTTCAGCTCCTCTTGCTCCCCGTCCTCGTTGCCAAAATAGCCGATGAACTTGACGAGCTCAATCTTCACGTGCTCCGAAATGCAGCTGATGAACGCCACCTCGGTCCCCTTTTCGGACTCGCTGCACCTGGGCGTCAGCGTCGTCTTGGCAATGGATACCGGGGACGACGTGGTCGGCGAGCACGGCGGTAGGCTGGAGCCGCACTGGTTCTGTGAGCCATCGGTAAAATCGACACTGCTGTTCTCCACGCTTGCGGCCGGTGGCTCAAAGGTGCGGAAGTTGTTGTCCGACACGGTGCAAGACCCACATGACTCGACGCATGCGACGGCCAAGTTGCGACAGCTGTTGCGGGTCCGAACAAAGACGACGCTGGTCGCATCCTGCAGACTACCCTCCGTGAGAACACTCTCCACGTCGTACTGCCGACGCCTTTTAGAGTCTCGGAGAATGTCTAGACGTGACACAATGCGAATATCCGTGTTACTTACATTCTTGGCCATGACGGTGTAGTGCACAGCGGCAATGTTCTTTCGTACGACGGAGGCCAGCCGTCTGGATTCGATCACGACCTCACGGTTGTTGTGTGACTCCCACACCATTCGCCGGCGAAACTCACCGGTCTTGAGGTCCAGCTTCCGCGTAAGCGATACAATGCGGCCCGAGTGCCCGCTGACGTGCTCGCCCGCAATCAGCACGTTGATGGAAAAGGCGTCCGGGACCGGCACCAGAAAGGTTTCCTTGCTGCACAGGCCCACCGAGAAGGGGCGCGGGCGATTGATGAGCCGCTGCTCGTAGAACCCAGCGACAAAGGCGTCTCTGCCGGAAAACATGCGATCCGTCCCCACCCAAGTGTCCATTTTGTCCAATTTGTTTCCAGACCCCGAGTGCCGATTCGTGCGAAACGTTGAAGGTGTCGTGCCACTGAGGCTGCTGCTGGCGGTCCCTGTTTCCAGTTGAGGCGACTGATAGAGGTTGATAGAGGTTGGGGACTCCTCCGGGTACCCTCGGATACCGATGATGCCATTGCCAATAGTGAAGAGCGATTCGCACACCTGGTTGGACTTGGTCGGGAGCGACGTGTCTCGAATCTCCCAGCTATCACATTGCCTTTCCTTCAGCCGCAACGTGGTTTCCGTTAAATAATCGTCATTGGACATTTCTCAAGTGTATAGTGGGAAGGTAGGGAAGAAAGAAAAAGAAAGGAGTGATATACACAAAAACAACTATTACAGACCAAAGGGGAATAAAGAGGTCAAAAAGAAAAGAGAACACGATATCCCAAAACGGTTAAAACCAGAGTAAAAAGTAACTAGAAATATGCTAGGGTTTTTTTTTCACTTGATTAGCGAAGTACAAAGAAACGAGAAGAACCGAATGGAGAAGAAGAGAGATGTGATAACCAAGCGCGAATGAGAGAGAGAGAGAGAGCGAGAGAGAGAGAGCGTGCTGAGCACGACTGTCCTTCAGTAACACCAAAAAAGAAAGGCTTCATATAACAGTGAAGTGAACTCATAAAGAACAATTAATGAAAACAAACAAATCCTTGTTTATGATTAGCCTTTCCTAGTAGTAGGTAGGACCACTGGCTGTCGAAGCGCGGTGCAAGCGTGAAACCGACCGCCGCGCCGTCGGTCGCACTGCATGGTGGATGGCTTCCCGGAGCTCCGAAAACTGCCTCACGATGGCTTCCTGGTCCGCCCGGTACTTCGTTGCCAGATCTCTGGCCTGCTGGTCCAGGTGACTGTCGAGGTGGCGGAGGCTCTCCTCCAGCTTGGTGTCCTCGACCAGCTTGTTCTGCACGCGACGACGCAGCTCCACCACGACTTCCTCCGCCTCCACTTGCTCCCGCTGCAGGCGGTTGTACCGGTCCGTTGTGCTCTGCCACTCCATCGTGAGCGAGGCGATGCGCTGCTGCATGTGTGCGAGCAGCTCCTGCAGACCACCCACGACCGCCTCCGCCTCCTCGCGGCCGGTGCTGAGGAAGAGGTCCTCCGGCGACGAAGGGCGGTCGAGCAGCCGGTTCATGAAGGCCACGCGGCCGCCGTTCTCGTGCACGAGCTGCGCCACGGCCTCGATGAGGGAGCCCAACAGCTCCGCGTCTGGACGAGCGCCGCGCGACGCGAGCGCGGCGCTCACCTGCTGTGAAAACAGAACCACATCCGACGTCGCTGCCTCGGCAACGGCGGGCACCTCAAGGCCCAGCTCAGACCCGACCAGGCTCATCAGCTCCTGCACGGGCACGAGCCGATCGCGGGCGTCGGTGGAAAGCTGCAGCAGCTGCTCCGCCAGCGCGGGGAGCGACTCCCGCTCGCGCGGCACAGACCCACCCATCTGCGCCACGGCGGCGGCAAGCTGCCCTCTCGCGTGCTGCAGGCGCTGGCCGACCTCCGCAATGGTGTACGGTGAGAGGGAGCCGACGCCCTTCTGCTCCTGAGCAACGCCCACACACGCCACGATGTGCTCGTCGAAGGCCTCGTTGATGGTCTCCCGCAAGGCTGCCTCGCGCGCCGAAAGGTCCAGCGTCGTCTGCAGTGTCTCCTGCACGCGCTCCATCTCCTCCGCGGTGGGCGAGCCGGCGTAGCGCTCGCAGACGCGCGCCAAGAAGTACTTCACGCCTTCCGCGCATTGCTCCGCAATATCTCCCGTCAGCTCCGGCAGGTCCATGCCGAGGCGCGTTTGAGCGACCGCGTAGACTTCATCGAAGAGGGTCTGCAGGTGCGCCTTCAGACGGTCCACCTCCGCTGCGGCCTCCTTCTGTTCGCGGGACAGCGCCTCCTGTTGCTCGCGAAGGGTCTCCTGCTCGGTCCGGAGTGCGGCCAGCTGATCGGCCAGGTCCGCCGCCGCTTGGGCCTCAGCTGCCACGCCACCGCGCGCCTCCTCCAGCTGCGCCTCCAGTGTCTTCTTGGATTCTCGGAGTCGCTTCAGCTCGTCGGTTCCGGTCGCCAACGCCTCGAAGCAGTGCGCTATAATGTCACTAAGATTCAGATCCTGTGTGGTAGACATGCCGGGGAGGATTTGATCCCGGACGGTGGGGTGCTGCCTCAGCAGGGCCTGCGTGTGCGAGAGCAGGGCCTCCGTCTCCGCCACGTAGAGCGTGCGCTCCTTCTCGGATTCCTCCAACTGCTTTTGCAACCGGGCCGCCTTCTTCTCCACGGACGCGGCGTGCTCATGCAGCGCCTCCGTCTCGAACACTTGCTGCTTAATACCACGGTATACCTCCGCGCACTCGAGCTCCGACAAGGCAGACTCCTCAGGTGGCGGCAGGGCCAGCGCACCCCTACAGTTGCCCAAATAGTGGGCGTAGAGGTCTGCCTCCTTGCTTCGCTCCGCCAGTGCAGCGTCCCGAGACGCCTTCTCTTCGAGCTGCTGACTCAACTGTTCCTCCAGCGACTGCGCGCGTCGTCTGGCGTGCTCAATATCGCCTTCCTGCTGCTGTGCGCGCAGCGCGAGGGTGCCGTTTTGGTTGAGGAGGGCGTCGCGCTCCGTCCGCAACGCCTCTAGCTCTGCCCGATCCTTCGCGTGCTCCGCGTGCAGAAGCTGGACAGCTGTCGCTAGCTTGTTTAACGTATCCGCACTGGGTACCGCAGCGAGCGCAATGGCCTTGGGATTGAAGAGGCGTCGGAGTCGCTCCACAAAGGCGACCAGCGCGTCCTGCGCGCCGCGCAGTTGATCCGCATCACGCTTCGCTCCTTGCAAAGCAGCCTTGACGCTACCCAGCTCCTTCTCCTTGCTGTGGAGAAGCCTGTCCTGCTCCGCCTTGGCAGCCTCCGCTCGCTGGCTCAACGTGTGCTTTTCATTCACGAGCGACGCAATGAGGGTGGACCGTTCCTCTAGCTGCTGCTGCATCTTTTCGATGGACTTTGGAATCGCCAGCACGCTGTCGATCGCCAACTTTTCCTGCGCCGCACACAAGAGTTCCTCCGCCTGTTTCTTCTGATCGGCTGCAATCTGAAGCTGGCCTAGCAACGCCGAAGCAAACTCAATATTGGCGGTCGAAGGCGCCATAGGTGTCCCACCCAGGATAGCGGCACAGCGTGACAGCAATCGGTGTACCTGATCGTGCTCCTCCTGGTTTTGGTTCTTCACCGCTGCCAGTGCCTCCTCGCGCTGTCGCAACTGCTTTTGCAGCGTGGCCACCCCGGCGCTCGCCGCGTCCAGCCTCGACTGAAGGTCTCCTATGGCGAGGCTCAACCACTCCCTCTGCTCTCGCTTTTCCATGGCGACGCGACCCGTCAGCTCCTCCAGATGTGCCTGTAGAACGCCATTTTGCGCCTGTTTTTCTGCGTGCGCCGTGATACACTTCCCGAGGGCCTGCTTGTTCCGCGCATGCTCATCGACGACCTGCTTGACGAGCAGGACAAGGCCATCCGGCACCTCTGCCGTCTCCCTGGGCATTCCCAACACATCGTGCACGCGGGACGAAATGTCATCTGCGATCTTGTATAAGCGTGCCCGCTCATCTCTGTACGCGTCGCATTTCTCCTTGAGCCACTCGGTGGCCGTGGTACCCGCTGCCGGCTCTTCCGGGACAAAGTACAGGTGCTCCGGCAGGCTCTTGCTCGCCGTCTCGATACCGCGCTTCAAGTCCTCCGCCAGCAAACATGAAGTCTTCGCCTCCTCACGTAAACGAGCGTTCTGGTCTTTCAGGTCGGCAACTTGTTGTGCGGCAGCTTGACACAGCTGCAGCACCGGCCCGTCCGTCTTGCCCAGTGCGTTGCACAGGACGTCCCTGCACAACTTCTTTTCCTCCAGCTCCTTCGCCGCATTGCGCGCGCAGGCCGACACAATCTGCTCGAGGCTATCGAGTGGGCTCCGATGGTCTGCCGCGCGTTGCGCCAGAGAAGGGTCTGCCTGTACGAGCACGTCCTTCAGCTGCACCAGCTTTTCAGCGGTCTTCTGCTGCTCATCCGTGGCGTTGGACACGGCCCGACTCAGGGTAGAGACGTCCGCCTTCACCTTCTCATTCTCGGCTACGAGTTCCTCAAGGGCCGTCAGCAGCTCGGCACAAGAGCGGTTGGGTGGGAGCAAGCGCGAGAGCCGCGTGTAGAAGTCTAACAGCTCACCCCGTTGCGGTCCTGGCGCGCGCCCCTTGGGCCCCAGCAGCGCATCCGCACCCAGCAAGCTCGCGACCGCCGCAGGCAGTGCGACCAAGCTCTTGTCCGGAAACAGAGACGAGACCTCCGCCAAGATGGCCACCGGCGATATAAGCGATGCAAGGGGTAGAGTCGACGCACTCTGGAGTACAAGCTGTCGGCGTCCCTCTTCCTCTGCTTGCATAAGCTCGGCCATCAAAACGTGACACTGAAGTGCCTGCCACTTCACCAGGGCGTCATCCAGCGTATCAGCACCAATCAGCTTGAGCTTCTTCTTCATCGCCTCGGTGGTGCCTGCGTGGGCCTCTTCCAGCCGCTTGATCTCTTCAGACAGAGCTTGATTAGTGTTCTTCAACTCCGCAATGGAACCTTCAAGACCGGAAATGTCCTTCTTCAAACGGTCGGACACCTCTGCCTGTTGCTTCCGCTGATCCTCACACGTTTGCGCCAGGGCCACGATCTCAGCCTGCTTGTCGGCCACCTCCTTCTCGCGTGTCTGTATGGTACTCTGCAAGGCAGCCGTCTCATGCGCCAACGTTGCCAGTTCCTCCTTATGTTGACTGTTCAGTTGGGCGCCCGCCTCCTCCAGCTGCTGCATACCGCTCTTCTGTTCGGCCACAACGTCTTCCAGGCGAGCTGCATTCGCACGCTCCTTCGCAAGAAGATGGGCCAGAGATGTCTTCTCTTTCGTCAACTGGGCACCGAAGTCCACGAACTCCTGCAGCTCCTTCTCCAGCAGCGCCGCGTCCTCAAAGTGCAACATCGGAACGGAATCGTTGAGCGTGCTCTCGAAGAGGGTTGCTAGCGTGAGGTCAGAGAAGAATGCTCCCAGTTTTTGCTTCAGGTCTGCTAAGGCACGTTTTTCGGCGGCGGCGTTCTGCTTCTCCCTCGCCACATTCTCCATCGCCTCATGCAAGGCGGCTTCACCAGAGCGAATCGCTTCCTGCGCGTCGTTCAGCTCCTGCGCGCGCGCGTAAGTGCGCTCCTCCTCTTGCTTCGTGAGACGCGCGTTGTTCGCACTCGCCTTCTCCAATTGAGACACCAGTGCCTCAATGGTCAGCACAGCCGTAGAAGCGAGGGTGCGTAAGGTCATCGTTGTATCGGCCTCCGGATCTGCAGGCAGTGGCACCGCTCCTCTGGTCACGCACGGCTGGTTCAACGTACTGGTGGTATCGACGATCGATCTAGCCAGTTCTCTAAGAATGGCACCAACGTCTTTGCATGCCAGATCGACTTGTTCCAACAACTCGCTGTCGTCTTTACTTTTCGCGACAGAGGGCTCGATCACGAGCGTGGACTCTAGACTTGCTTGCGTCGACATGGATTTTACGGTCAGTCTTTTGTTCTCCATCACTGTCCGGTAGATACCGCGCACGGCCTCGCGAAAATTGCAAAGTTGTGTGGCATAGGACTCGTTCTGTGCATCACGATCTCGACAAGCTGCACGACAGACCCGTACCTCATCCACTAGCTGCCCACACAACTCCGGCACCACAAGCTCATAGTACGGTGCCGTCTGAGAGGGAGGGGATAACTCACTTTTAGACGGATCACGCGTGTCATCGTCGTCGGCAAGGTTCAATGTTTCAAAGCTGTGCGCCAGGGCATCCGCCATCTGCCGATTCTTCGCAACCAACGAGCTCCACGACGACACCAGTGCACGGCTCAGCCGGGTGCTTCCTACCTCCTCCGGTGCACCTTCGGAAACGTTCAACACACTTGTGCTAGACGCGTTTATTGCGATGGGCTCTGAAAGACACTTGATCACACCGTCGCGCAGGCACTGGACCTCGCTCGCAAGCTCTGCCAGAGTCTGCTCTTGTATGTCATTCTGAATCTCTAGCGCACGCTTGGCTTCCAGCAACGTCTTTACCGAGTCCAACAAGCGCGTTGGTAACGGTTGCTGGGCATCGCCGGTGGCGGGATCATCAGGGTTCAGCCATGCCAGAACGCGCCGCATAGCCTCTATGCATTCTCGCAAAGAGTTGCCAGGTATCTCACCGTCCGCCATCGCCCCTCCACATGCGCGGCGCAGATGCTCCATTTCATTCAATACGTCTTTCAGCGTGGGAACTGCGTTTTGCAAAGATACCTTCAAAAGACTGCACACCTCTGATAGCGTACCAACCGCAATAGCGACTTGCTCACTGGCATCAAAAGTGAAATATTTCAGTATCAAGTCCACTCTACTCGTCGCTTCATCGAGTTGAACCACTAGACTATCCACTCTGTCACACGTAATAATATACCTCTCCCTGGCAACGTCCAGCACTCTCAAGCTCTGCTTCAACTGATCCGATAACAACCGATTTTCGTCTTCACATTGCTGCAGCTTTGTACGAAGTACAGCTTCCGCATTCCTCATATCGCACAGATCCGCCTTCCACTTCAACACCATATCCTGCAGCGCTTTATTTTCATCGATGAGTAACCCTTGATTTTTGTCGCTCACTTTCTTAAAGTCCTCGTAATTCTCCTTCACCTTATCCAGTATCTCCAATATGTCGTGGTTTTGCTCCACCAAAGCTTTTTTGGCCTCATCGGTCTGATCCACACGCACCTCCACCTCCTCATTCAGACCTTTGATTTCCTCCTGCGCGGCCTCGAGCTCCGCCTGCAGTGCCTCCTTCTCCTCGGTCACCTTCGCGGCCTCCTGCTCGGCCTCCTCACGCAGCTGCGCGATCTCACTCTGAGCGGCCTCGAGCTCCGCCTGCAGCGCCTCCTTCTCCTCGGTCACCTTGGCGGCCTCCTGCTCGGACTCCGCACGCAGCTGCGCGTTGTCGCTCTGCGCCGCCTCGAGGTCCTTCTGCAGCGCCTCCTCGCGCGCAGCGGCAGCCTCGGCGGCGCCCACAATGGCGTCGCTCAAGGGGGCATCGCCAAGCTCCGTGCCAAGAGCGCGCAGCGCAGACTCCATCCCGCGCAGGCAGTCGGCCCGTGTCGTGGTGTCCGTCAAGCTGTTGCCGGCCGCATCCCGGCCGATGTCCACCTCCTCGTCGCCAACAAGCGCCCGAAGGTGCACAACCTCCTCGTCCGCCGCACCCTTGGCCTTCTCCAGCTCCGCGAGCCGCAGCGCCTGCTCCTCCGCCTGCTCGC
>AUXH01000131.1:0-36875 GCA_000482145.1 Strigomonas culicis
ACACACACACACACACACACACACACACACACACACACACACACACACACACACACACATAAATCACCCACAACAACAACAACAAAAAAAACACAATAGCATACCCATATTGCATGCGGCAAGCTATTAGAAGCTGATCCTATCAATGAGCAACAAAGAAAATAATAATAAGAGATTAATGCTCTTTTTTTAAGTATTTTTTTTTTTATGTTTAAATGTACTCTCTTTCTCTCAACATTTTTTTTTATTAAAAAGTTCTTTTTTCTTTCCTTCTACTGTTCAGTGTTTCTGTTAGCAATGATACACACAAGTCTTTTATTATTATTATTATTATTATTATTATTACAAATCATCGAAAGCATTTTATTGAATACACCCACGTGTACATTGCATCAGGACACCAAACGACCCCACCTCTCTCTCTCTCTCTCTCTCTCTTTCAGAAAGAGAAGAAGATGAACGTTAACTAGACAACAGTTCTTTTTCCTTTCTACACGTGTCGTCCTTCTGGTTACGCCGAGCCCACTTCGATCGTCACCTCCGTCGCCCGCGGCTGCGGTGGGGCGTCATCGCTGCCGCCCGTAACCGCCGCTGCTGCTGCTTCTTCCGCGGCGGCGGCGGCCGCCTCCACCTTGGGGTCCACCTTGAGGTACTTGAGGTAGATGTAGTAGGCGCCGGCGACGATCAAGACGGGCAGGATCATCAGCAGCGGCACCGCCGACCACGAGACTTTCGTCCCCGACTCGTTGTTCGGGTCGTCCGCAACCTCCTCCGTCGCGAGCGTGGCCTTGGGCAGTGCCAGGAAGGCCGCGCGCCACGCGGCCTCGGCCGCCGGCACGCTCGGCAGCGACACGGCGTGGCCGGCCGCGGTCGTGCTGTTCAGTGCCGTGTGGAGCTCCACGCCGGAGCTGAAGTAGAACTCCATCGTGGCCACGCCGACCGTGCGGTAGCGCGCGTCGGCGTCGTCCGTCGGCAGCAGCTCCGCCAGGAGTGTGTACTGCGAGGTGTTGCTGCGCAGCAGCTCCGCGATGCGGTAGAGGATATCCGGCGCCGCCGCGCGTGCGGTGACGAGCGTCGTGTTGTTCTGCAGCGCCGCATCCGCCGCGACGGCGACGGACAGCGCGTAGGAGGGCAGATAGACGGCTTCCGCGGTGGTGGTGTTGTCCGTGTCGTTGTCGGCGGCGGCGGGCGCGGACACCGGGCCGACGTGCTGCAACTGCAGCTGCAGCACGGACGGCGTCGTGTTCACCGCCGCCGCCAGCGCGTCCTGCAGCCGCGCGAGCGCGGCCGCGCTCAGCTCCAGGGCGGCGCTGTTCACCAGCGCGGCGGTGCTGTTGAGCCCGTCCGCGCGCAGCGCCGTGGTGTTCGCGCGGATGAGCACCTGGAGCAGCATGCTGACGTCGCGCATGTAGTAGTTGTGGCGGTCCACATCGTCCCCCTCCGCGAGCTGCGGGCGCAGGAAGAGCGAGGACGCGGAGAGCGCCTCGAGTGCGGTGGGCGCCGCCGCCGTCGCGTTCGCGGCCACCGCCGCGCGGCGCTGCTGTAGCGTGCGGTTGCTGCTGCCGCTGCCGGCGACCGCCGGTTCGTAGTCCGCACTGTAGTAGTGCTCGCCGTCGAGCGAGAGGCAGACCAGCAGCGCATCGCCCGTCATGAGGTTCGCGAGCGTGGCAACGCTACTGTTCGCGGCGGCGGCGGTCAGCTGGTCCAGCAGTGCATGCAGCGTCAGGGGGGCGGCCGCGCCGCCGACCGTCTGCGCGAGGCGGAGCAGCGTCGCGGTGGTGTCGAGCCACGTCGCGTTCTGCAGCGCCGCGTTGCGCGCGCGGAGCTCGGCGGCCCACACGGCGCTCGCCGCGACGCGGTCGTACCAGGCCTCCACCGTCTCCGCCGCCGCATCAGCATCCTCCGCGGCCGCGGTGGCATTCCAGAGCGCCCCGGTCGGGAGGTTCAGCACGAAGAGCGGCAGGGCCAGCGCGCTCGTGCCGCTCGTCAGCACCTCCGCGCCGCTGCACCGCGCACCGAAGAGACTCGTGCGCAGCACGGCGACCGTCGCCGCGAGGGTCGGCAGCCGCTCCGCCGCCGCGGCGTCCGTTTCGTCGAGGGCGAGCGTGCGCGGGTCGCGGCCGCTGCCGGCGCCGAGGCCGCTGCCGGCGAGCCCCGCCGCACCGGCAGGATAGCGATAGCTCGGCGCGCGCGAGCGGACGTCGACCGCCGTCGTCGTGTACGTGACGTTCGCGGTGTTGCTCGCGTTGGCGTACGTGTACCGCACGACAGGGGTCGTGCGGTTCGCCCCGCTCACCTGCGACACCCGCTGCAGCCGCGCAACCGCCGCGTTGGCGACCACCGCGCCCTCCCGCGCGGAGCGGCCGCTCTCCGTCGCGGCCTCCGCCGGCAGCAGCGACGTCGCGGCGGGCGGCAGCACGACGAGGCGCACGGATGACGACGACTGCTGCTGCTCCGCCGCCGCGCTGCCGACGGGCCTGAAGCTGAGGCCGCTGTCCACGCTGTAGCAGAGCAGCGGGGCCTGCGCGGCGGCGATGGTGCTGCTGGCCGCCGGCGTCACGTGCCGCAGCGCGCCGGCGGAGATCGTCAGTGTGCCGCTCGCGCCAGCCTCCGGCCACGAGAGGCCGAGCAGCGCCGCGGCGGCCGTGCCGTTGAGCGACTCGGAGCCGCCGTAGGCGGTCACCGCCGCGACATCGCCCTGCTGCGCGAGGTTCTGCCGCGTGTACACGTCCGTCTGCCGCGCCACGTCCGCGCAGCTCCCGCTGAAGTGGAGGGCCGCGCCGCCGCGCTGCAGCTGCCACGTCGCGGCGACCGCAAAGGCAAACTGCACCGAGACGCCGCGGCGGCCGATCGCGGAGCCCTCCACCGGCAGCGCCGCGGCGGCGCCTTGGAAGACGGCGACGGCGCCCGCCGCGACGCGCGCGACCGCCTTCACGGCGAGCGCCGAAGTCACGTGGACGACGACAGCGGTGCGGGTGTAGTTCGACTCCTGCCGCGCCACGAAGAAGAGGCTCTGCTTGAGGCACACGCCGTAGTCGCCGTCGCGGAGATAGCCCACGCCGGGCGGCACCTGCAGCACGCGCGTCACGTTCGCGACGGTGGCCGCCGTCGGCGCCGCCCAGTGGGCCGGCGCCGTCACGGGGATCTCCAGCACCGGCGGCCGCGCGCACAGGTCCGTGTCGTCCGTGTCGTTGGCGGCTTGCGCGACAAGGCGGAGGCGCATGCCTTCCTGCAGCCCGCCGCTGCACGCGCGGCCGACCGCCACCCCCGCGCCGCTATCGACGCGGCGGAGGTAGACGTCCAGCCGCGTCGCGTCGTCGCTGCCGACGCACGTCAGCGCCGTCGCGAGGATGCGCACGGTGAGGCCGGTCTGCTCCTGCGGCCACGCGTAGTCGGCGAAGAACCACACCGCCAGCGTCGTGCTGTCCGCCGTGGCGGTCGCCGCCTGCCGCTGCAGCGCAGCCACATCGGCGGGCGACAGGGCGGGGAGGTACACGTAGCCCTCCGAGGCGAGCCCGACGCCGGCAACAAACCCACTCCACAGCGCGTCCATCGTCAGCTGGTTGAGGTAGGCGTTCGCCGCCGTGTCCGGGAACGCCGCCGCCGGCAGCGCCTGCAGCAGCGCCACGGTCGCCGCGTCGAGCCCCGCCGCGCCGGCGCTCAGCCGCGACTCGTTGCGGTAGAAGCGCACGTCGTAGCGCGTGTCGGTGAAGGCGGCGGTGACGCCGACGTACTCGTACACGTCCGCCTCCGCCTCGAAGGCCCGCACGGCCTGCGCCTGCGCCGCGAGTGCCGCGGCCGCCGTGGCGGTGGCATCTGCCTCGGCGTCGCTCTCCTCCGCCGCGGTCAGCACGCGCAGCCGCAGTGTCGGCGCGAAGCGCGTCGTGAAGTAGGCCGCCCCGACCGCGTAGAAGTGCTGGCCGCCGTCGAGCGACAGGCAGAGCGCGGCGGGGTCCCACGGGTCGAACGCGGCGGCCGCGACGGTGCGGTCGATCGGCAGGTACGCCGCGAGGTCGTCTGTGTCCGCGCTGCTGTCCTCGTCCGCCACGCGGATCGACGCCGAGGCGAAGGTGGCGCGCATCACAGCGTACGGCATCAGCGGGCTGCTGGTGGCGTTGGCGAGGTCGTCCGTGCCGGGGAGCGGCAGCAGCGGTGTGCTGCACGGCTTGCCGACGCGCACCTCCACCAGCTCCAGAAAAGGCAGCACGGACGCGTCGTTCAGCAGCTGCAGCATCATGTTCTTCGACTTGTCGGCCTCCGACAGCTGCTTCCAGTACACGCTGTTGTAAAAGCTGTCCGCGGCGCTGCTGCCGCTGCGGCGGAGCCGCAGCGGCAGCAGCAGGTCCTCGTGCTCGCGGCGCAGCACCAGCTGGCGCACGCCGGCGGCCTCCACCGCCGCGTGGGCGGCCCACGGGTGCGCCGCCACGCGCTCCACCGTCACGTTCAGCACGAAGAGATAGACGCCGGCGTCCGTGTAGCCATCCAGCGCGGGCGCCGCCGTCGTCGTCGGGTCGGCGGCGGCAGACCCCGCGTCCGCCGACACCTCTGCATCCACCGCGGAGGACGACGACGTGGCCATGCCGGCGTCACTCGGTGGTCGCACGCACAGCCGCAGCCGCAGCACCGTCGCCTCGGCGGTGTGCGCGGCGGTGAGGGTGAGCGTGCCGTCCGCCGTGACGGCGAGCGCCGGCAGCTGCGCTGTGTCGGCGGCACAGCGCGCGGAGAGCACCACCGTCGCGCCCGGGACGAGGCGGCCCGCCGCCGTGGTGTTGAGCCGCGCCTGCTCCGCCCGCAGCCCGCTGAGGTTGACCGTGCCCGTGCCGCCGAGCGGCACGACGAGTGTATCGCGCAGCAGCTGCGTCAGGATGTTGTCTTCCTCCTCCGGCTGGTCCGCCTGCAGCCGCGACGTGGTCACCGCGAGCGCCAGGCCGCTCACGCGCACGAAGGAGGTGCCGTTGTCGTCCGACAGGCACACACTCGTCGCGGTCTGAAGCGCGTCCAGGTACGTGTAGGGCACGAGGAACACACCGGAGTCATCCTCGATGCGAAGCGGCGCGTCGTAGAAGAGCGAGTTGTTGAGCCCCTGCTGCGCCCGCACCGCCGCCGCGCGCTGCGCGGCAAGCTCTGTCGCGTTCGCGGCCGCCTCTCCACTGCTGCTGCTGCTCTCTGCGATCGGCACCACGACATCCGCCTCACAGCGGTCGCCGAAGCGCAGCCACAGATCCTTACGAATACCGTACCCATTCAAATAGTAGACACTGCTGCTGTCGTTCGCAAAGAGCAGCAGCGTCGTGTTGCCCTCGGCGCCCGTGCGGTCATCGCCGGCCTCGAACGTGGGCGTTGTGCCGCCGGGGTACGTCACGGTTGTGTTGCTGGCGTCGTCCGGCGCGGTGCGGAAGCCCACCGGTCGCGCGGTGGAGTACTGCAGCAGCGTCATGGGATACACCGGCTCCCGCCACTGCTCGGCACCGGTCTCGAGGCACATGATCCAGGGCAGGCTGAAGCTGGGGTACGTGTTGCCGTAGAGCGTCGTGCTGAGGTTGTACGGCAGGGTGAGCACCCCAGAGTGGAGCACAAAGGGGCCGCGCTGGATGTCCGAGCTGACCGCCTCCGCGTCTACGAAGCACGGGTCGCCATCGTTGTCCAGCGGCTTCACAAACATGACACGGCGGTGGTCGCCGCACGGCACACGGCTGCTGCTGCTGCTGCTGCCGTCCAGGCACCAGAGCGCCACCGTGACCTCGCGGCCGACGGTGCCGACAATGTGATCCTCGTCCGCGCGGCCGGTGCGGTGGCCGAGGGCCACCTTCGTCGGCGCGAGGGCGTACATGGCGGCTACGTCTTTGCTGCCGTCGGCGGCAAAGTAGTTGTAGTGGGTGGGCTGCCGCACATGCGCGGCGACGACGAGGTTGACCGGCGTCTCCGCCCACGCGGCCGCGCGCGTGGCCTTGAGGCACAGCTGGTACTGCTGCGGCGTCGCCAGCTTGCGCAGAAAGTCTTGCTCGAGGTGAAGGTAGTAGCTGTCCTCGTCCTTGATGGTGCCGTCCGCGCTGACAATCGTGTCGCCGCCGCCGACGGTGCGGCCGAAGAGCGGGAAGCCGTCGAACATCTCGCGCAGGGGAAGGTCCTCGAGGCCGTTCGGCATCGCCGTCGCGCAGTCCACGCCGAGCGGGCGGAACCGCACAAGGCTGTGGTTGGAGAGCCACGACCCGCGCACCTGCAGCGTCCATTCCTGCCCCTGCTGCACCTCGACGAGCGTCGTGCTGTTCAGCGTGAAGATGGCGTACGTGGGATGGATGAGCTCAATCGTCAGGTTCTCCAGCGCGAACATCTGCAGTGCGGACTCCGTGCCCAGCACGGTCGACGCGTTCGACGGATACACCGCGCTGGCGCACAGCTTGTAGCGGCCGGCGGTGGTCAGCAGCGACGGCAACAACACCGCGGAGCCGTTCACCGCGATGATGATGTGCTCTTCCACCAGATTCTCCCGCACGTAGTAGTTCTTGACGTCCTGGCAGGGCAGCGAGATCTCGACGAGGAAGAGATAGAGCGGGCTGCCCGCCGCGTGCGTGATGTCGATGAGGGGCCCGACCAGCTGGATGCGCTGCCACTCGCCGAGGGCCTTGTCCTGCACCGGCAGAACCAGCGTCTGCGTGACCGCCTCGACCACGTCCTCCACGAGCGCGCTCGTCTGCACCTCGAAGCCCGTGACGCGGGGGAGCACGAAGCGGTACGGGATGCCCGTCGGGACGAACCCTGTCACGTTGTCGTCCTCCGCGTCCCAGTAGCGCGCGCACCACGTGAAGCGGCCCAGCAGGCCACCGACCAGCTCCGCCGCGCCGAAGCGCGTGCTCTGGCCGGCGTGCACCGGGATGTACGCGGACCGCATCGAGAGCTGCGGGTCGTTGTAGCGCGAGGAGGCCGCGAAGCGGTAGCCGTACAGCGACGGGATGGGCGAGAGCGTCAGCGGGTAAAGCCACAGAAAGCTCGACGCGTTGTTGCAGTCGACGGCGGGCATCAGCTCCGTCCTGCCCGCCTCGATGCCGAAGCCCTCCACAATCAGATCCGTGTAAGTCGCATACACCACCTCCGCGACCGTGTTGTTGTACGCCAGCGCGCTGCCGTCGAGGGCGCAGGCCACGCCGCGGCTCGCGAGTGCGGCGCAGATGGTGGGCTCGTCCCGCACGACGTTCGTGATGGCCGTGATCGCGGGCGGCCGCACCACAAGCTGGAAGCCGGTGCTGTACACGAGCGTCTGGGTGCCCGGCGCGTGCAGACACACGTAGCGCGGCACGCGCGCCGCCGTGAAGAGCGTGTCTGCGACCCGCCACCCCGTCACGTTCTCCTTCGTCAGCAGCAAAAAGAGCTTCGTCGTCGTCGTGCTGTTGCCCTCGTCCGTCCCGTCGGCGTCCGTGTGGTCCTGGTAGCGGTACGGCAGGTCGTAGAGCGCGGTGAGGGAGAGGTTGGCGAGGCTCTGGCGCTGGACGAGCAGCGGATCGCTCTCCGCCGTCGCGTTCCACGCGAGGCCCTCGCACGGCGCCTGCGACACGAAGAATTGCATGTCCGGCCGCAGGCCGTAGCCGACGACGGGGAAGATGACGTCGACGGCGTCCTCGGCCACCTTGATGGTGGTGGGGGTGGTGTCCGCCGCGGCGCGGTAGCGGCCGACCGTCAGGATCTGCAGCTCGTGGACGTAGATGGTCGCCGCGGTCGGCAGAAACACGCGCTCCGCGACGTTGTCAAACCCGCGTGGCACCGACAGACACACCCGCATGCTCTGCCTGCTCTCCTCCGTCAAGAAGTGGGGTGGGATGACCACTTCCGCGTGCGGCGCGATGGCCGCCCCCGCCGCTGTCTCCGTCGTCCTTGTGTAGTTGCCCACCGTGGTCTGCACGAGCAACCGCTGCAGCCAGCTCTGGGACTGCAGCGCCTCCCACGTGCGTGACTCGCGGTGCGGCAGGACGCCCAGCCCTGTCTGTTTGTAGAAGAGGGCGCTGTTCTGGCAGTGCGTGCTGGTGCGGTCCGCCGCCGCGTCCGACGGCAGCACGTGGGCGAAGGTGACCTCGGCCGCGTTGATGGTCGCCTCCGACCACAGCCGCGTGTCCACGCCCCACAGCCGGATCATCCCCGCGTAGCCGACGTTCACGTTGAGGTTCGTGCTGTCGCCCCGCCAGCCGACGGAGGCCGCCGGGTCGGCGCCCATCGGCACCGCCGTCGTGGCCTCGACCACCAAGGGCTGCACCACAATTTCGATCGTCGGCCGCAGCAGCGCATAAGGCGTCTGCGCGTTGTACGCGAAGCAGAGGAAGAGCGACTGCGCGGTCGACAGCGGAAGGCCGTAGAGCCCCGTGTGGTTCGTGTTGAGTTGCACATACGCCACCGTGTGCGTGCCGTCATAAAACGAAGCGTTGTGGCTGCTGGAGGTGTTCTGCAGCGGCACGGCGAGCACGCTGACGGGCAGCATCGTGTCGAGTGCGGTGTCCGACAGCCCCGCCGTCACGTTCGTCGCCGTCTGCTGCGCGCGGCTGCAGCGGCTCCCGTCCGAGGTGAGCAGCACACTCATGCCGGCCTGCAGCCCACGCCCGTCCAGCACCAGCACGGGCGAGCTGTACTGCGTCACGTACACCTTGGTGGTGCTCGCCACCGCCGTCGGCGCACCGCTGCCGGTCGTGTTGAAGGCGAGGCGGTAGGCGTCCCGCACGCGCCCGAGCCGCGGAATGTACTGCATGTAGACACGCTGCTGCGCAAAGGCCAGCCGCGGCGGCAGCACCCACAGCCCGCGGAGCAGCACCGTCGGCTCCGTCACGTACACCTTGAGGTGCGGCACCGCCGTGTACAGCAGCACCGCCGCGCCGTCCGCGTCGATGGCGGTCGTCGCCGCATAGAGGCGCTGCCGGGTCAGCTCGGCAAGGGAGTCCGTTGCGGCGGCGCTCCAGGTCGTCAGGTTGGCGTAGCGCAGCCATGGCAGCGCGGCTGGCGCCGCCTTCTGGGCCGCGACACAGACGTAGTACTCCTGCGGCGCGTTCTCATTCGCGTCGGAGAGCCGCTCCCACGTCTTGTTCGCGTTGAACGCGCGGTAGTAGGCACGCGCGCGCGTCGAGGCGTTGACGGCGTCGCCGAGCATGACGCTGTCGTCCGCCTGGGCGTAGCTGAAGGCGTGGAAGACCTCTGTCTGCATCGTGTGGTTGTACACGCGGTCACGCACCTGCACGATCGGCACGCTCGACGCGAGAAAGGTGAAGAAGGGGTTCGTACAGTCGGCCGACTCGGAAAACCGCATCGAGTAGAGCGCGCTGCTGTTGTGGCGCATCCCGCTGTCGTCGCTGACGTTCTGCAGAACGAGCTGCACGGTGCCGCTGCTGAAGCGCTCAATGCCCATCTCTGTCTGCACCACCGTCTGGTGCGCCGCCTCGGCGAGCTGCGCGGCGGTGTAAAAGGCAATTCCGCTGCTGCTGCTGCTGCTGCTGCCGTCCTCGCCCTCATCCGCCGCGTTGGGGAAGGGGATGAAGCCGCGCAGGGCGGCGTCGACCACCTCGTACGTGAGGTTCGTCGCCACGTATTCTCTCCCGTCCGTCGAGACGCAGATGAAGCCGACCGTGGGCGTCGACGGGTGCTCCACCGTCACGCGGCCCTCGAAGACCGCGTGGATATCCGCCTGCTTCTTGTACTCACCGCACGGGCCGGAGGCGTTGTCGAAGAGCCACTCCGCATAGCTGGCGGGGCTGAGTGTGTACTGCCGGTTGATCATCTCCATGTAATTCGTATAACGGCTGTAGTTCGTGCTGCTGCTGCTCGTGAGGGAGGGCGGTGGGTGCGCGTCCACGTAGTGGCTATAGTAGTAAGGCGATACCGGCGCGAAGTACAGCAGCAGCCCATCCACCGCGCTGCCGTTGCTCTCCACCGTGTACACGCCGACGGTGCCGGCGCTGACGACAAGATGCGTGGCGCCGCTGAGCGCGGCCACGCGCTCCTGGAGCGGCACCGTGTTGTTGGCTTCATCCGGTGCCTTTGTGGTGGTCGTCACCGTGTCACCGTCTGTGCCGTAGGTGAGGCTGCCCGCCGCGTATGCGCACACATAGGCCGCGCTCACCGTGTCGTAGCAAGGATAGTAGTACCAGGCACCGCTCGCATCCACCGCGACGCAGCCCTTCGTGTTCGTCGGCTGCCCGGACGCCCACAGCATGCTCGCGAGCCCGGGCACCAGCACCGCGCTGCCGTCCAAATAGTAGCCGGAGCTGCCGCTGCTGCTGTACAGAACACCCACGAGCGCGCGCTCCACAGCTGCCGCATCGCTGCCGTTGCTGCTGCTGCTGCCGTCGGCGGCAGCCAGCTGCGTGTTGTACCGTTGGAGAAGGGCCCCTACGAAGCTGCTCTCGCTGTAGGAAAGGATCGAGGCGGCGTGGACGGCGGAGGGGTTGAGAAGCACCTGCCCCGCGGCATCGTGCGACCCCGCGAGCACCGTCATGCAGGTCGATTCCAGCTCCGCGGCGGTCACCGCTGTCGCGTTCGTTGCGGCCACGTACAGGCGGTAGCAGCGGTCGCGAGCCCCGTGATAGCTCCACCCCGCCGCGCAGCGGCCGGTTGTGTTGCTGCCGCCGTCGTCCGTATTGTTGTCCGGCGCCGCCGTGCTCGTCGACGTCGTCGTGGTGCTGAAGGTGGTCCCATCGTTGAGGTAGGCGCAGAGGTACGGCTGTGTCGCGCGACAGTCCGTCGCGACCCACGACGCGTTCTCCCAGATGGACATGCCGACACAGCCGGAGGAAAACACCGGCTGCTGCGCACCCCACGCGGCGTAGTGCCGATTCTCCGACGTGGGCCACGCATAGCTGCTGAGCAGCCCATTGTTGTTATAGTTTGTTTCGTTCGTGTTGAAGAGCACATCGTCCGCGTCCCACATGCCGAGCGCGCCGTACTGGATGAAGGAGCCGCCGAGGTACACCACCGGCTTCTGCGGGAGGTAGGTGTAGTAATCATCGCCGGTCGCGTTGGTGTGAAGCAGCGGGCTCTGCGCCAGAAGGTACTGCAGCGTCGCGTCTTGCGCGAATAGCTCCGACGTCAGCCAGCGCTGCTCGTCCGGCGACAGCACACTCGCGAGCGTCGCCTTGGGGTGGTAGCTCGCACAGCGCGCCTGGGCCTCCGAAAAGGAAAGACCGTACTGCCCCGTTTCGTCCGGCGTCGCGAACACCTTATAGCAGTAGACGCCGGTGTAAGCCGTGCCAGCGGCGGAGGCAGGAGCGGGCGTCCAGTCGGCCTGGCAGGCCTGCGGCTGGACGCTGCTGTCCGCGAGCCCGGGGCGCTCCACCAGATTCCACAGGGACGGCGCCGCCGTCGTGGTCGTGGTCGTGGTCGTGGTCGTCGTGGTCGTGGCGCTCTCGTCGGCGGTCGGCACGATGACGGCGGCGGTGAGCGGGAAGGCGCAGAAGTAGGGCCGCGAGTCGCGGTAGCAGTCCACCGCGCGCCAGTACCCGCTGCGCTGCAGTGCGATGCAGCCGCTCTGCACCTGCCAGGTCGCATCGCTGCCTGCAAAATTTACATAGGAGCTGCTGCTGCTGCCGCCGCCGCTGCTCTCGTCCGCATCCGCGTCCTCCCACCACGTGACGGTGCCGTACTCGTCGATGCCGCCGAGGGTGATGGTGGCCGCCGCGCCGCTCACGCTCGAGCTGAGGTTGCTGAAGTAATAGTTCTGCAGAAAGGTGTTCTCGGCGGCGGTGTGTACGGGGATCGTGGACGGCGCAGTGCCGCGGGTATAGTCCAGATGATAGTCGGCGTTCACCGCTAGAGAGTCGTTCTGCGGGTACTCGAACGTGAAGTACCGCTGGCAGAGCTCCACCGCCTGCATCGGCGGTGCTAACATCGCCTCCGTGTCCACCACGCGCACGCAGCGATAGATGGTGTGGCTGCTGTTGCGGCTGTCGACCGCTGCCAACCGCTTCCAGAGACGCGGGCAGGGCAGGTCCGCCACCGATGGCATCGGGGCCGCCGCCATCGCTGCCATCGGCAGCACCAGCAGCAGCAGCAGCGCCGCGAGGAGCACTAGACGCAGCGGAGTCATCCGTGACATGCGTCGTGGGGTGGCTAAAGGGTAATAGGATGTGCTATGGCGTCTGCCTAAACTCGAAGAAAACCTAATCCGCGTCATGAGCAGCACACACACAACAGAAAAAACAAACACCACTAAATAAGAAAAAAAAAAGGAAAAAGTTTTCAATCTCTTTCGTTTCTATCTCTCTCTTCCTCTTTTGTTTTCTATTTAGATTAATTCTACAAAAAACGTTAAGTGTGATATATTTATATGTATATCCAATCTTTTTTTTTTAAACTCGTTTCGTCTTTTTTTTTTCCTGTTTCTTCTTCCTCTTTTGTGCTGTTATGATTATATATTGTTTATTATTATTAAGACTTTCGATGATATTCCAGAAGAGAAAGAGTGAAAGAGAAAGAGAAAAAAAAAGATAGTAAAAAAAAAGAAGAAATCTATACGCTAATACGTATTTTGTTCTTTTTTTTTTTGTTAGTTAGGAGAAGAGAAAGGGGAGAGGCAATACATAATAATACGAACATGCAGACACATTAGCATAGGAACATATATACACACAAAGAAAAAAAAGATGACCAAAAAGATATGCAAACAAACAACAGAAAATAAGAGAGAAAAAAAAGCAAAACACATTTATCTATTTTTATGGTTAAATTCTAGCTGATTTCTGCTTAAGACCACCTGTTAACTCCCTTTTCTCCTTTTTTTTTTGTATAAACTTTTTCTTCTGTGGATCTGAAGAATCCAACATTATGCACTGCTTGAATGCGAAGGAAAAGTGAAAAAACAAAAGAAAAGGAACACTGAATGAAGAATAAAAACGACGTCATGTGAGGGAGTAAACAGATCGAAAAGAAGAAAAAGAAAGAAAGAGAAAAGCAACAACCTATATTAAATTTGAAAAAAAGTAGGTAATACATTCAGTATAGATAATAGTTATTAACAGCAAAAGCACACAAACACACACGATAAGAAAACAACACCAACATAAAATAGGCAAAATAATAATTAAAAAAAAACAATAATCTACATGTATAAAGATATTCGTTTTCTTTTTTTTTCTCATCCTTTTTCTTAATTAGTAGTCTAGTTCAATCGGAAGTTGCGGGTGGCCGGTGGCGGCTCCTGGAGAGCCTCGTCCGGCACCTTCATCCACTCACTGCGAAGCAGCTCGCGCGCGCTGGACCGCTTCTGCGGGTCGCGCTGAAGGCACTGGCGAAGAAAATCGTACAGCATCGGCGGGCAGCCATCCGCGAGCGTCGGCACGCCGGAGGGCAGCTCATCCATCGGCGCGTGCGCGATGTGCAGTACGACCTGAACGAGGTTGCTGTGTCGCAACGGCCACGGCGCGCGCCCGAGCATCTCGAGCAGCAGGCAGCCGACCGCCCACACGTCCGCCGGCGCGGCGTAGCCGGTGGTGCCGCCGCCGCTGGTGTCCATGTCCTGTAGCAGCACCTCCGGCGCCATGAAGAGCGGCGTACCGACCATCGTGTGCGCGACGGAGCCGAGCGTGCCCATGTAGGTGTCCATCTCGTTGAGGGCGCGCTCGGCGGCGCTGCCGGCCTCCGCCGCCCCGCCGCGCTGCGAGCGGCGGTGCAGCGATGCGACCGACGAGCGCTCGCTGCGGCGCGGCGTTGCGCTGTTCAGCGACGCGTCAGCCGTTCCCGTCGCCGCGGCGATGCGGCGCGAGCAGCCGAAGTCGGCGAGCTTCGCAACGCCGTCACCGCTGATGAGGACGTTATCGCCCTTGATGTCGCGGTGGATGACGCCGCGGGAGTGGAGGTAAAGGAGCCCCTGCAGCACCTGCCGCAGGTACAGCCGCGCGGCCTGCACCGGCAGCCGCCCGCCCGGCGACTGCCGCACCAGCTGCGAGAGCGTGCCTCGGCTGCAGAGCTCCATCACGATCTCGACCTGCAGCGGCGCCGCGCGCGGCGACTGTGCGACCACCCCACCCCCACCCCCCGCACCACCGCCGCCGCCGTCCCCGTCCGTGAAGTCGCTGCGGAGGCGTTTGATGTGGCAGTGGCAGTACGACACGATGTTCGCGTGCTGCAGCCGCCGCATCAGGTTGATCTCGCGTATGAGCTTCCGCACGGAGTGGCCCGACCCGGACGGCGTGGCATCGCCCTCCGCCGCGCCGGGCGGCGACGTGCCGGCGGACACCGGCACGTCCAGCACCTTCACCGCAACATGCCGACCGTCCTCCAGGACGCCCTCGTAGACGACGCCGTAGGCGCCCTTGCCGATGAGCGCGACGCGGCGCCAGGGCAGCTGATCGCGCTCCATCGCGTCGAGGGTGTGCTGCCACGGGTCGCGCGCGCGGCCGGCCGCGCCCGCGCCGTGCCGCGAGGGCAGCCGCGCGCGCGCGCCGCCGCCGCGGCGGAGCATATCCAGCGTGTCGTTCGTATTGTCGCTCGGCGGCGGCGCGTTCGCCACGCGCGGCGCGGGTCGGCTCGTGGCCATCGCTGGCCCGCGCCGCGCGGGCGCCGGCTCGTTCGCGCTGTCGCGGGTGGGGTAGCGATGCGGCGTCGTGTCATGCGGCGGGCCGCTCCGGTGGGTGTCACCGACGGAGGAGGGGCTCTCGAGATTCATGACGTCCGAGGCGGCGCTGTCGCTGAGGCTCCGGTTGACGCGCGGGTCGCTCGTCTGCGGCGGCGGATAGCACTGTACGTGGGGAGGGCTGCGCGTTGCACTGGCGCTGCGGCCGCGCGGCGGCAACTGACTCTTCACCCCATGCGTCGCCTCATTCGCGTTAGTATTATTATTATTATTATTATTATTGTTGTTGCTGAGCGTCTGGGTGTTTGTCTCGCTGCGCATGGACGGTATGGTGGAGGCGGAGTACTTGGCCGACGCGATGCTGCTGGCCGCGCCGGCGAGCGGCGGCGTGGCCGCGGTGCGCATGAGAATCTTGATGTGGTGGCGGTGGTGCGTGCGGCTGGGCGACAGCGCCAGCAGGCGCCGCAGCTCCGGCTCGTCTAACGGCACCGTACTGCTGTCCTCATCACGGTACCACAGATGAAAGTTCGTACTGCCCGTGTTGCTGCTGCTGCTTCTACCCGTTAAGGGGTTCAGATCGAACTTCTCGCGCAGCAGGTCTTCGAACTCCGCGTAGCTCAGGTGCCGTGGCACCATGCACACCTTCGCATAGCTGTCGTTGTCCTTGTAGATCTTGAACTTCACCAGATGAAAATCCTCCGCGTTATTATTATTATTATTATTAATTGCACCGGCGCTATCACTCAGCCGCCTGTCATCTCTTGGGCTGTTGCTGTAGGAGTTGGCGCCACTGCTGGCTGGGTTTGCCTGAGGCGCGCCCCCCCCGTACCGATACTGCGGTAGCAGAGCCGCGAACTGATGGCCATTCATACTTCCATTGTTATTATTAGTATTGTTATTATTTTGGTTGCTGCTGTTGCTGTTGCGGTGCCGGCGCGGGCCGGACGGCGGCGGGGGGTACCTCGCGCCGCCGCGCTCCTCATGTGGCATGTTCCGTCCACTGTTCTCGAGTGGTCGACGGGACGGCGTGTCACGCGGGCTATCCCTCCAACGCCGCTCGCCCCGACTAACACTGGTGCTGTTGTGGCAGACGTCTTCCCCCGCACCGCCACCTGCCGCCGCGTGGCCGAGGCCCATGCTAGCCGTGCGGCGCACCCCCATCGTGCGACTGCCGGTCCGCGTTTTGCGTATCGTCACTGGGACAGAGCGGCGCCGACGGCCTCCGTTCGCACTATTATTATTATTACTATTACTATTATTATTACTCGTAGTATTTACATGATGGTTCGCGTTGGGAGGGAGGAGCCCGTACAGGTTTCGGTGCGGCGGCGTTTGGTCGTTGTTGTTCGAATGAGCCTGATGCGTGTGCTGCTCGGTTTGCTGAACTGTGACAACGGTGGAAGTCATGATGATTTATCCTTCTTCCTTTTTTTTTTTGTAGATATCTCAAAGATAAGCTTTGTGCGACACAATGTAAAAAAAGAAATGATAATATTCCAAAACGCAATAATAATAATGTTATTATTATTATTACTATTATCACAAACAAACAGAAAAAAAACAATAATAGTGACAGAATAAATTAATTAACAATGAAAACAAAGTAAAAAAAAAAGATCACACACAAATAAATAATCAAACTACACAGAAAAAAGGGCTTTCCTTTTTTTTTTCCTCTGCTTCTTCGCCCACACAACCAAAACAAATGAAAAGCAGAAGAGGATAACTATCTCTCTATACCTTGAGATGCTGTGCAGAACACATATTTTTATACGTATATATTATATAAATGAAAAACAGAAACATAAACGAGACAAAGAGGAACAAAGAAGAAGAAGTGAGGAGAAGAAAAACAACGATGAAAACTTTTTTTTTGGGTTATTGCAGAGCAAGGATAGAGCAGACACAAAACAGCAGTTATTTTTTTTTAGATGAATTCGATATATAATGTCAAACACAAAGATTTTTTTTTTTGTAGGTAGTCCTTTCGTTTTCGCGAAATGTGAATGAAAACAATTGTTTTTCATTTTTATTTCACTTCTTTATTATTACTTTAGATTCTTTTTTTTTTAAAAGGCAGCAAAAGAGAAAGACACTGCTTTTCGTATGCGTGTGTGTATGCTTATATGTCAGACTCAACCGTATACATGAA
Source organism: Strigomonas culicis (assembly GCA_000482145.1). Lineage (NCBI taxonomy): Eukaryota > Euglenozoa > Kinetoplastea > Trypanosomatida > Trypanosomatidae > Strigomonas > Strigomonas culicis. The sequence goes on from AUXH01000131.1 coordinate 16,689, forward strand.
TTAAAGAAAGAAAAACAAAAAAAGACAGATATATGAGAGGAAGCAACATGAAGAATAATAACAACGACAAAACAATAAAAAGTCGCTATCCAGTCGACTTTTTGAGTAAACATATATTGTCATTTTTTTAAATCTTCTCTTCCTCCTCTTATACCTTCTCTTTCGTTATTAACAACAAGTGAAAATAATTATAATTATAATAATAATGATAATAAAGCGTTGATATTAAACAGCCATCACAATCATCAACAAGTAAACAATTACAACACCAAAAATAAAAGAAAAGAGAAAAACAAATTAAAAAAAAACTATGAAAATTTAAAGGAAACATACCAAGAAGAAAAACTAAAAGGAAAAAAAAAACTAATAATAATAAAGGGAAGCCGAAGAGCCACCATCACAAAACACATACACACACAACCACACCATCGGCTCTCCTTCACTGTCCGTGCATCACAGCTGAAATAATTATTTTTTTTCTTTTCCTTTCCTTTCCTTTCATTCTCATTGCCTTCTTATTATGTGTGTATCTATCTATCTATCTACATACACACATGTATATATAAAGAGGCTTTATTATTCAAGCGAGCTCCGTGCCCATCTTCTCGTCCGCGAAGCCCTTCGTCGGCTCCTTCATCTGGAAATAGAGCTCCTCGACGTCCTCGACGTCGTCCGTGGGGAACTTGGGGAAGTTCTCGAAGACGGAGTTGCTGCCGCTGATCTTCTTCAGTCGGACCTGCGCCGCCCCCCCTGAGCCGAGCGGCGCCGCGAGGCGGATGCCCAACGTCGCGGGTATCTCTTTCCGCTCTTCCGCGGCGCCCGCCTCGTCGGGGAAGCTGCGGTCGTAGTTGTTCAGGAAGTGCACCGGGTTGACGAGCTCCTCGTAGGGCTCGCCGACCGCCGCGCTGCCCACCGTCGTGTCCGTCTCGAGGAGGCGCGGCACGAGCAGCGTGGGGCCGTCCTGCGGGTCGATGTCCACGCGCATCGAGATCTCGCGCGCCTGCAGAAACGTCCACTTACTGTCTGACGGCTGCATCGTGTCGGCCGACGTGTTCAGCTTCACGCGGTACACATCGTCGCCGGGCTCCGCCGGCTGGCAGAGCGACAGCATGACGGGTGGGTAGTCGATGCCGCCCGCGTCTTCATCCGCGGCCGCGCCCTCCCCCTGAATGCCGCGGTGGTCGATGTTGCTGAGCGTCAGCATGAAGGTGGTCGGCGCCGTCACGGTGATCTCAATCACCGCACTCGGGCGGCAGTCGGCGAAGGTGAGGGGCAGACGGTAGTCGTAGGCGCGGCGCTCGAGGAAGTGCACGCCGCCGCCGTTGAAGTGCTCCAGGATGTCCTCGTAGGCCATCCACAGCGTCGTCGTTTCCGCCGCGTCGAAGCCGCACGCCTCCTCCACCTCTGGCCGCTCCGTCCACAGGGACGAGCTGCGCGACCACGCGCCGGCCCACTCCGCGCCGTAGCACCATGCGTTACGCACCTTCACCAGGTGCGCGTCGCCGATACTGCGGACCGCGAGGACGCTGTACGCGTGGCCGGGCAGCAGGCCGGTGCCCGCCATCTGCTGCTCCAGCTCCGGCTCCTCCGAGAAGTCCGGCACGTTGTTGCTCCCCGGCGTGATCGCCGGCGCCTTGCCGGGCGTCGTCAGCAGCAGCTGGTAGCCCGCCGCATCCCACGCGAGCCAGCGCTGGAAGAGCTCGAGGTTTGCGCTGCCGCGCTCCTGCGCCTCGGCGAAGTCGTCATCGAAGCGCATCGACGGGCAGCCGGTCATGTCGGTGAGGGCGTGGACGGGATCGCCCGACTGAATCATGGCGTAGCTGCGGTGCAGCTTCGCAAAGGCCTTCTCGAGGATCGCCGGCCACAGCTCGCATGGGTCGTTGCTGTGCGCGAACTTGGGGGTGTTCGCAATGAGCGGCAGGTAGTCGTCCACCAGCACGCTGCGCCAGAGGCCGTTCTTGTTGAAGGTGACGCGGTAGGCGCCGAGGGCGCGCTCGCGGCGGCCGTACTCGGGCCCCTTGGGGTGGCGGAACATCTTTATCACCGCGTCTGCCTCCTCCGCGTGTGTCGCCAGCGCGCACATGAGCCAGCAGTCGCCGAGCTCGCCCTGGTTCACGTCGCCGGGGACGATGCCGTTGCGGAAGAGACGCACCTGGTCCGCCTGCTCCGGCTTCAAGTAGTTAGACGGCCGTGCCCACGGCAGCTGCTTGAAGGGCTTCGACGCACCCGTGTCGATGGATGGCTGCTCCGGCGGAAAGGACAGATCGACGAAGGGCAGATTGTTCTCCAGACACACCTGCAGTATCACCTCCGCGTCCGTCTCATCCCCCACAATCTCGCGGATCGCATCTATTTCCTGCTGGATGGTCGACTCGTGCTGCAGCGCGGCGCGCTGCTGGTAGTAGGTGTCCGACAGCGGCAGCGCGCGGAGCTTGCTGGTGAAGCCGTTCACAAAGCCGCGCACAAAGAGCTCCGTCTCACAGGGGTACACGGTGACCTCCGCAATGTAGTCGCCGTTTGCGTCCCGCCGGATCTGTGTGTTCTCGAGTGCCTCCAGCTTGCTGTGCTTGCCGAAGGTGCACACGACGTGCACCTCGAAGGAGAGGCTGTCGTTGTAGAAGGCCCAGGTTTTGTTCTTCTTGTCCACGATACGGTAGAGCAGTCCCGGCTCTTCAAAACAGTTCGTAACATCGCCCTCCATGTCCGGCTCCCCATGCTGAAACGTGACGCGGCGCTTCTTCTTCCCCCCCTCCGCCTCCTCCTCCTCGTAGATGGGCTTCTGCGCGCTGCTGATGTCGAACTCATCCTCGGGGTCATCCCTCGGCACGGCGAGCTGCAGTGGGGCCCAGTTCGTCGCCTGTTTGCCGGCCGTCTTGCGATGCTTGAGATGCGCGGCGCCCTGCTGCACCGGCTCCGGCGTCGGCTCGCGCGGCGGCGCCTGCTCCACCTCCGGCTCCTCCTCGGAGGCCTCGTTCTCGAGTTCCGCGGCGATCTCCTCCGGTGCCTTGGGCGGCTTCTGCGCCTCGTCGAACTCCATCGAGTCGGAGAAGAGGCTGTTGTTGCTGACCTCGCAGGCTTCCGTCGGGGGATAGGAGGCCATTTTGTTGCTTATGGATTTATTGGTTTATTTATTCTTATGTTTCAAATTTTGATAAATAACAATTAGAAAAAAAAAATGAAGAAAATATGAGAGTACCTCTATTTTTTTTTTTTTGAAGAGAAAGAAAAGAGTGGTAATATGGGGAGAGAGGTATGAAAAAGGAAGACACTAATGAAGCATACACATACGTACACAGATAGAAATGATAATAATAATGAAGAGAAACCACGCACAAGACGTTTTTTTTTTTAGCGTAGCGTAAGTTTATATCCGTACAATCTCACGTTAAAACGATAGGCGGAGACGTACATCAACCACGAAAAAAAAAGAAAAGAAAACAAAAAACAATAAGAAAAGATCGACTGCACTCGGAGATGTTCCATTATGGGGGCATATTAATTCATTCATTTATTAACTATTTGTCTTTTTTGTTGTTGTTGAAAATGCATGCGCACCGCGGCGCTTAGAGCTTGGACTCCTGATCCTCCCACGTGTAGCCAATGTAGTTGGTGGGCGTGAGCGCCAGCAGCTCCTCGCGCACCTCGGCCGAGATCTTCTTCTCCTGAAACAGCTGGTCGATAAAAGCCGCGATGTGGGCCTGCGTGATGTGCGACCCCTCGCGCCCGCGCGTCAGGTCCTTCAGCGCCTCGTAGGGCCGGTCGAAGCCCTCCCGCCGGAGGATCGTCTGGATGCCCTCCGTGACGACCGCCCAGTTCTCCTCCAGGTCCTTGCGCATGGCATCCGGACTGACGGTGAGCTTGGCCATCCCGCGCAGCAGGGAGTGGTACGCGATGAGCATATGGGCCAGCGGCACGCCCAGGTTGCGCAGGACGGTGCTGTCGGTGAGGTCGCGCTGCAGCCGCGAGATGGGCAGCTTCTCCGACATGAAGTGCAGCAGCGCATTGGCGAGGAGCAGGTTGCCCTCCGCGTTCTCAAAGTCGATCGGGTTGACCTTGTGTGGCATCGTGCTGCTGCCCACCTCCTTCTTCACCACCTTCTGCGTAAAGTAGTTGTACGCGATGTATTGCCACACGTCCCGCGCGAGGTCGACGAGAATGCGGTTGAGCCGCGCCAGCCCGTCACAGAGCGCCGCGATGGTGTCGTAGTGCTCCACCTGCGTTGTGCACGTCTGACGACGGAGACAAAGGTCGTCGCGCAAAAAGCGCGTCGCGAACTGCGGCCAGTCGTGCTGCGGGTACGCGACCTTGTGCGCACTCAGGTTGCCCGTCGCGCCGCCGAACTTGCCGCCCCAGTGGGTGGTCAGCACCCCGTGGAGCTGCTCGCGCTGCGCCTGCAGGCGCGTGTAGAAGACGTACATCTCCTTCCCCATCGTCGTCGGCGACGCCGGCTGACCGTGCGTCCGTGCGAGCAGGGGCACCTGCTCCCACGGCGCCTCAGCGGCCGTCCCCGCCGCGGCGTCGGCCGCCGTGCCCTTCGTGATGCGCGTCAGGAGGTGGGTCTCGAGCTGCTGCAGCAGCGGCAGCACCTCGTTCACCACCGCGTCGCGCAGGAGCATGGGGATCGACGTGTTGTTGATGTCCTGCGAGGTGAGCCCGAAGTGCACCCACTCGCGCACCTGGTCGCGCGCGGCGTCCGCGGCGCCGCCGAGCACCTCGCCCATCTTCTCCTTCACGTAGTACTCCACCGCCTTGATGTCGTGGTTCGTCTCCCGCTCGAAGGCCTTGATGCGCGCGGCATCCGCCTCGGTGAAGTGCTCGAACGTGTTCGCGCGCAGCTGCTGCAGCGCCGCAGCGGTGAGCCCGCCGGCCTCCATCTTCGCGCGGATCTCCGGGACGTGGGCGTGGAGGGCCTGAAGGTAGAGCACCTCCACCTGCACCCGGTACTTGAACAGCGCGAACTCGGAGAAGTAGGAGCGCAGCGCCGCGGTGCTGCGCTTGTAGCGGCCGTCGATGGGACTCAGCGCGAAGAGTGGGTTGTCCACCGTCACGTCCGCCACCGTGGCGTGGCTGGTTGTGGGGGCGGGGGCAGACATGGAGGGCTACTTTTTTTTTTTTTTTTTGATATCCTACAGGGCAGCAGACACGAGGCGAGAGTCACAGTTGGGAGGTGCAACAAGAGCTACGCGCATCATTATCCTTATCATCATCATCATGATTACGCTAGTACAGCGAGGCGTAGTTTTTTTCCTTTTTCGTCTTGTGGTTGGTATGAAAAGTGGTTCCCTTCTACATAAATAAAATACCATCCGTGTCGCTGTCCGCCTCTTCTTCTACCCCTGGATAGATAAACAAATCCCCCGCGCCAAACCGCGCCCGCAGGGTCAGCTGCTGCCGGATCAGCGCGCAGAAGTCCGGCGGCTCGCAGTGCGGCGTCGTCGACATGGTTAGCAGCGCGCTGTCCGGCACCGCCTCGAGACCGACGATGTCCGCGGGGTCCACGCGGTACCACTCGCGCGGCACGTGCCCACCGCGGCCGCCACCGCCGCGCTCCGTCTTCAGCAGCAGCAGCGGCAGTGGCTGAAAAGCCATCCCGCGTAGCCCCTCTGGCTGCGCTTGTTGCTGCTGTTGTTGTTGGTTGGCCTGCAGAGCCGTCAGGAACAGGTCGACGTAGTCGCTGAGGACGAGGCGGCGCCGCGGCGGGGCCTCTCGGCGATCATCGGCGTTGGGGTGGACGCTGAGGGCGAGCGCCACCGCCGGGCTCTTCTCCTCCAGAATCAGCCGCCGCGCGCCGGCGCTGGCGACCGCGTTGACCGCCAGGTGCAGCTCCGGGTCCCGCTCGTGCGGAAACAGCGGTCGGTGCGGCGGCATGAGGCTGTGACGAAAGGGCTCCGCGACGGACCCGCGCCGCTGCGGCCGCACCTGCGCCGGCCAGCAGCGCGGCCCGCTGCCGGGGTCCACCTGTAGCAGCAGCCCGTAGCACGCCGCGTGGGCGTAGCGGCGGTGCGGATGTCGCGCGTCCACGTCCCACGGCTTGAGGTACGTGTTGAGGGACCAGAAGCAGCACCCCTCCTCGCGTAGCCGGTGCTGCACCCGCAGCGGCGTCCGCGCGGCCGAGGCCCCAGAGAGCAGCGCCTCCAGGCACGTCTCCTCCGCTAGCAGCTGCCGCGGCAGCGGCGGTGCAGTCGCGGTGGTGGTGTTGAAGAAGGCCTGGAAGACTTGTGTGAGCACCGGCGCCGCGTGGCGCTCCGTCCGCACCCCGCCGACCACAAACCACTCCACATGCAGAAGTGGGACCGCCGCGGTGGTGGTGGCGGCGGCGGCCTCTTCCACACAGCCCCGCAGCAGCTGCCCCAGCCTCTGCAGTGCCGCGCGGGCTTCCCCCGCTGCGCTGGCCGCCGGCGTGGTCTGCGGCGCGCCGTGGTGGCGCGCGACCGCGTGCAGCCACGCAGGCACCGCGCCGCGCCAGCAGAGGTCGTGCAGCGCCGCGGCGATGCCCTTCGGCGCCGGCCGGCCGCCGCCCGTTTCCGCCGCCCCGTCTCCCACCTGCTCGTCCTCGCGGTCGAGGTGCGCCATGGTGGCGGTGGCCGTGCTTTTGACGCGCGCCACGAAGACGCGGTCGGCCGCGTCAGCGCCTGCCGGCAGCGCACGCGCCGCCCAGTCGGGGTGCAGGCCCACGCGGCACGCGACCAACACGCACGACGTCGCATCGGAGCTCTGTAAGAAGAGATGGTTGGTGTCCGACGACGGCTCGGTCGGTGGGGTGAAGTTGCTGTACACCGCGAGCCCCACCTCCGCCTGCAGCACCGTCACCGTCTGTGCGGCGGCGAGCGGCGACAACTTCAGGTCCAACGCGTACATGGGCGCGGCGCCGCAGCGCCACGCTGAGTCCTTGTTCACTCCGCCGTCGCCGTCGGCCGCCGCCGCGGCAGGAAGGAGATAGGACGGCGGCGGCGGCGGCAGCGCGCGCCGCAGCGGTGGGTGCGTCGTCGGCTTGGCACTCCCCTGCAGCTCCCACGCGTCCTGCAGCCGCACCACATCCGCCGGGGGGAACAGAAAGAGCGACGGGTACGGCAGGGGCCGCTCGACGGGCGGCGGCGCGGTGGGCGGCGGCGGCGCCGCGCTCGGCGCCGGCTCCGTCTGCTGCAGCGCGTACGCGTACATGCGCTTTTCAAGACGTCCGACGATGAAGTCGATGAAGGCGACATTTTGCTTTGCGGCCGCCATGGGCGTGGCCGTGTCCGCGCCCACCATCGGAAAGGCCGCAATTGCGTTGCTGTCCTCCGGTGGTATATTGCAGAAGGGCATTTTACCTTTTTTCTTTTTTTAACCTTGTTGCGTTATTTCTTTTAAGAGTATGAAGAAAAAGAAAAGAAATGTATTTCAGGACTTTTAAAGAGGCATTCCAGATACTCTTTTTTTTTATTATACCCTTATGAATCTTTGGTTACTGTTACGGCTGATTGTTTTTGTATATCGAGTTCAAGTTACAATTCATATTAAACGGCAAAAGAAAAAAAAAGGCCAAACATACAAAAAAAAAAGAGTATTAATTAGTTAATGTTTAATTAGATTTTTATTCATTATCATTATTATATATTTTTTTTCTTCGCGTTAATATATATCTTTTTTCAATCTCCACCACCTCACTTCTTCTTCTTTGCTGCTGCTGCAGCCTTGCTACCACTAGAGACCATCCTGGAGTTGGGGGCGTGCACCTTGTTCAGCTGCTTGAGCTTCTTATCGCCGGCGGTGGACACCACCTTATTGTTCTTCTTTGTCTGCTTCTCCATGCTCTCGATCTTGCGCGCTGTCGTCTTCTTCTCCGCCGCCGCCGGCGCCGCCTTCATCGCCTGCTTCGTCTTGCTGCTGCTGCTGCTGCCGTGGTGGCAGCCGCCGCCGCGACACGCCGGGGGGCGGTATCCTCCATCGCGAACACATACTCCTCCGGTTCCGTGTGGTCGGCGTTCGTCAGCATCGGGTCCGCGTCGAAGTTGATGATTTCCTCGTCTGCCTCTTCATCCACCGCCGCGGCGGCGGTCGTCGTGGTGTTGCCTTTCTTCTTGCTGAGCCGCCGCGCCTCGCGGAAGGCCGCGAGCTCCGCGGCCTGCGCCACGCGCGCGGCGGCGGCCGCTTCCTTCTGCTTTTGCAGGAAGTCGACGTCGTCCATCGTGAAGGCACGACCCGCGACCGGCGCGTCGGTCTCCACGACTTCGTAGTTCACCGTCATGGGATGCGGCGCCGTCGTGTCGGTCTTGCCGTAGAAGTTGGTCTTGTTCTTCGCGAGCGTGAGCGGTTTGCTGAAGTTGAGAGACGTGAGCTGGTGCTGCTCCAGGTACGGCTTCAGCTCGTGCTTGAAGCTGTTGTTGAGGTTCGCGCGGGTGTTCGGCACGCGCGGGTCGAACGCGGGGTTCACGAAGTGGAAGCGCGTCTCCGGGTCCTCCGGCGGCACGGCGCTGATGCCGCCCTTCACCGTGATGTGCAGCTTCTTGTTCAGCTTCTTGAGGCGGTTCTTCGTGCTGCTCTTCTCGGCCTCCGCGCGCAGCCGCCGGTGCTGCTTCTTCCATTTGGAACGTGAGGATTTGGCCATAACCCTTTATGTATTAGTTCTTCTTGTAACACCTACTTCCCTAAAAAAGAAGAAAAGAGGAGACAATCATGCAATCATACTGAGAAAAAAGAACCATATCCCCAAAAAAAAAACAAACAAACAAACAAATAAACAAGCAAAAAAAGGTGTCACTCTAGAGTTCCCTATTGCATTTTTGTTCTCGTTTTGTGTGTCTTTATTTGTTTTTTTTTTTCTTTATATATTTGTTTTTATTATTATTTATATTTATATAGGAAATGGTTAGAGCTTAACAAACAAAGTATTTACGTGTAAAGAGTGCTTGGATGCCGGATGAAAGACACGAAGATGAAAGAAAAAACAATTGGTCGATGCCAATATGCGCGAGAAAAAAAAAGAGCAAAATGTGAACTGTACAGAAGTGTAAATAAAAAAGACAAACATCCAACAAATCTATTCTTCTGCTTTTTTTTTCTTTGATTGTGATGATCGATATGATCTCAGCGTTTTTTATAACTATATTGTTCATTTATACATATACTCATGTATTCTTACTCAGTTACTCTCTGTATTACTGTCCCTCTCATAGATACACTCCATGCGGCGCCTCAGCTGGGCTGCAGGCCCGCACCCCCCACCTTCCCTTCGCCCCCCTCGACCTCGACCGCGTCGGCGCCCTTCACATGCATGTAAGACGGGAGGGCCGGCGGCAGCGGCAGCGTGCCACCGTGCTGCTGCGTCGTGCTGTTGTTGTTGTTGGTGGTGGTGGTGGTGGTGTTGTGGTAGAGTAGTTTCTCATCCTCATCCCGCAGCGCGTAGTTGTGGCTCTTGGCCACCAGCGGAGAGTGCTGGAGAGGCGATGAATGGTCCTCGTGGCTGAACACCGGCGACGACTGCTGCTGCTGCTGCTGCTGCTGCTGCTGCTGTGGCTGCGGTTGGACCATGTGGAGGAACGCGTGCCGCTCAAAGACAGCCTGGTGCAGCCGTCCCCACGCCGGCGTGTAGGTCACTCCGGGAGCCATCCACTCCACGATATCCTCCAACGCACAGCCGCCCTCGTAGGCGAGATGCGGCGGCGGCTGGCCAAAGTGCGGGGGGTACACGATCGGGGCGGAGAAGGCACAGCAATCGAGCCAGGAACACCACGACTGCAGCTCCCGGATGCAGCTCATCTTGGCGGCCAGGTCATAGTCGGGATCAAAAGGTGACGTCAGATGGAAGTACTCGCCGCGCCGCACGCAGTGGAAGGGCTTGGGCACGACGGTGGAGCTGCCGTCCGCGTCGAAGCTAATGCCGCGCGTCTCGTAGTTGAAGACGGTGCCATAGTAGTGGCAGAACTCGTGGAGATAGTCTGCGAAGGACACGTACACCGCTACAGGGGACGAAGTTGTGTTCTTTGAGGCGCGCGACAGAAAGTGGCGCGCGAAGCGCAGCAGGGCGCCCTCCGACCAACGGTGAGCGTGCCCGTCGAATTGCTCCCCCTCATCCGCGAAGGGCGCCAACATGCGATGGAGGGCTTCCAGCGCCCAGCTGGGATCCTCCGGCAGCGCGGCGGCGGCGTCCGAGGGCGGGTAGGGGGAGTTCATGTTATTATTAGCATTCATATTATTGTTATTATTATTATTATTATTATTATGGACCTCCTCCGCGGCGGCAACCGCCGTGTGGTCAGCTGCTGCTGCGGTGGCGGCTCCGCCATCGCTTTCCTTCTCCCCCTCCGCCGCACTCGCGCGATCCGATGCCTTTTGCGTTTCGGCGTCCGCCGCCTGCGTGGCCAGCCACTCCTGCTGCTTTCGCTCGTAGTACTGCTGCTGCTCTGTCATGACGTACGCGTAGAGCTTTTGCTGAATAATGAGCATTTCGGCCATGCTGTGGTTGCTACTGTTACTGTTATGGTGACCCATGCCCATCCGCGGGGTGGCTGCCGACGCGGCGTCTGCCGCGTCCGTCGCCACCGCCTGGCCTGGCGGCGCGGGACCCGCAGGCGCCTCCGCAGCCGCGTCCGTCGCCACCACCGGCTGCTGCTGCTGCTGCTGCTGCTGCTGCTGCATCTCCGCAAGGCACCGCTGCAGCCACCACGTGACCTGTCGCTCGCACTCGTTGAAGAAGTGGAAGACGAGGAGGTAGATGGCAAAGGAGGAGACGCCGCCGAGCGCGTTCTCGCCGATCCCGAAGCACTTGACGCTGAATTTGAGAAACAGCACGAGGGGGATGAGCGCGTCCGCATAGCGCTCTGTGAAGAGCCGCGTCAACTGCATCGAACGGAAGTGCTCGCCCCCCGCGAAGGTGATATCCGCCTTGAGATTCGTACGTTTTTCCGTGATCTTAATCACCGGCACACGCGTCGCGACAATTGTCTGCACATAATAGAGCGGGCCCTCCACGATCGGAATGGACGTCGGGTACCCGCGGCTGTTCAGCTGCTGCTGCGGGAGCAGGGGCCGCCCGATCGCCCCCTCCGCCCCCCCCTCTGGCGGCGCGGTGTGGCGCAGGTGGTGGAACTGGAAAATAGACTCCTGCTGGGTCGCCGCCGCCACGGGCCCGGACTGCGCGCGGCCGCTGCCGCCGCTGCTGCCGCTCGCCGTCTCGACGTCGCCCCCCTCGGAGGACCCGCACGAGGGCGAGCCGCTGCCGCCGTCCCTCGCCGCCGCCGCGGCCTGCTCGTCCTCCCCCTGCTGCTGCCGCCGGTGCCACTCCCACGCCGTGGCCAAAATACTGAGAGGGAGGGAGTGGGTGTAGTTGTAGTCCTTCTCGATCTGCTCGCGGAACGTCGCCTCTGCGATGGAAAGATCCTGCGCCGTCGGGTACGGCTCCTCCTCTACAACGACCACCACTTCGCCTTCCTCGTGCGCCACCGCCGGCGTCGCCGCGGCCGCTTCATCGAGCCGCGCCTCGCGCAGAGGTGAGATGGAGTCCCACGAGGCGTGACGCATCGGAGGGCCGCTCGTACTGCTGTTATTATTATTATTATTATTATTGCTGCTCTGTGCGGCGTGGCCGAGCTGCAGTTCGCTCGCGCTCTTCACCAGTTTGCGCAGCGGCGGCGACACGACTGTCGCCGCCGCGGCCCGCACCCCCGTCACGGTCTGGAAGAGCTGTTCCTCCTCCCCCTCCCCCAGCAGCGGCAGGCCGAGCCGCGCCACCGCCGCGGTGCGCGCGCCGACCGGCGGGTAGCTCAGCGCCAGGAGGGGTGCCTCGACGTGCGATCGCTCTGCCGCCGCCACCGCGGCTGTGGTGGCCGCCAGTGTGTCCGGCATGGAGAGGTTGCTGGTCGTCGTGTGGTTGTCATCGTCCTCCTCTTCATCCTCTTCTTCCTCCTCCCGGTCCTCGTCATCATCGTCGCCGGCCGCTGCTGCTGCTGCTGCTGCTGCAGCAGCCTCCTTCTTCTTTTTCTTGTCGCGCTTCTTCTTCTCTTTGCGCTTTTTCCGCCGCAGTCGCCGCTGCTCGTCCGCCGCGGTCGCGTCCGACGGCCGCGCGGCACCGACTTCGGACCAGAGCAACGCGGCGGCCGCGGTGGCTTCCTCGCGCATGACGCTCAGCCGCGCCTCCGCCTCGGCGAGCTGCATATCGTCGACTTCCATCAGCGCGGCAGACAGGCGCTGCAGTGCCTCCAGCGGCAGGTACGGCTCGTAGCGGATCAGCAGGAAGTCAATGTCACTCGAGGAGAGCGCGAGGCCGGTCGTCACACTGCCGTGCACGCGCAGTTCCGTCGCCGGCGTCAGCGCCGACGCCGCAATGCTCTCAATGCGGCGGAACACTTCCTCCCGCTCCACCTGTTCGGCCGGGCTCAGCGTCAGACAGATGCGGATGAACAACTCCACGTAGAGCCGGAAGTCGAGAGATGGCAGCGGCGGCGCGGCGGGCCCCATCATGGGGCCCCCTATCGAGTGCTGCTGCTGCTGCTGCTGCTGCTGCTGCTGCTGCTGAGGCGGCACGCCATTTGGCTTTACACTATTCCCATTAACACCGACAGGAGTTCCATTACCGTTCATCGTTAGCGGAGCGGTCGTCGTGGGGGAGGGGGCACTAGAGTTGTTCGCATGGCCGTAGGCAAAGCCGCCCTGTGATGCGGAGGAGGGCTGCTGCTGCTGCTGCTGCTGTGGTGTCGCAAAAGATGGTTGTGGACGAGCGTACATGTTGTTGTTGTTGTTGTTGTTGTTGTTGCTATTCGTACTATTATTATTATTACTTGTATTGCTATTCGGCGTATGCAGAGATATAGGGCTATGCAACTTCTGATGTAGTGATGCACTACCATTGTTGTTGTTGTTATTATTATTATTGCTCATGGCGCGATCACCTCCCACTTGTATTTGTACTTCCATCTCTTCCCCTGGTTGCTGGTGCTGCAGCTGCAGCTGCTGTTGCCGAGGGGATTGCTGAAATACCGGCATGCCACCAGTGAGGGACGCGGGCGATGATGGAAAGCCCTCCGCTGCCGTCGGTGGCTGTTTTTGTTTTCGCACTTGCATCTTCTGCTGTTGCTGCTGCACGCTCTTGCCCAACAAGTTGATGTTTACCTTAACCCCATTGATGTGCTGCATGCGCTGCTGCTGCTGCTGCTGCTGCTGATGGTGGTGGTGGTGGTGGTGGGGTCGAGGTGGCAGGAGTGCATTTACCGGCTGTGCGGCCACCTCCACGTTGGTGGACCCTGCCGCTTCCTCCCCCGCCGTTGGCGGCGGCACGTCACCCGTCGGCTCTGCTGTTCTTTTCCCATGGGACTGCTTCGCACCCGGCGCGTGCTTCGATGGCACGCCCTCACCCATCGCGTCCACCACCATCACCGCAGCCGCGGCGGACGATTCCTTCGCATTTTGGTTGCTACCGGAGCCCTGCGTGCCCACCGCCTTGCTTGCCGATCCCGTTGTCGGATGGGTGCTGGGACTGCTCGTGCCACGGTACGTCCCTTGGTGCGGCGGTTGAAACATCATTTGCTGCTGCTGCTGCTGTTGGGTCATAAAGAGGTAGTAGTAGTGCTGCTGCATCATGTACGGGTCCGTGTACATGGGGTTGAACTGCGGGTAGTTCACGGGCGTCGGCGGCATCTCACCCCCTGTGAAGGACGGCGATGCCGCGGCGCCGACCAGCACGGACGGTGCCTCGTGAGCACCAGCCGTGCTGGTCGGGCTGATGGGCTGCATCGGCTGCTGCCCAGTAGCAGTGGTGGACGACGTGGTGTGGTTGGCATCATCCCCTCCCTGCGGGCCTGGCTGCTGCTGCTGTTGGTGCTGATGGTGGAGATACTGTCCGTAATTCGGGTTCTGCTTCTGCGCATTATGGCTGCTGCTGCCGCTGCCGCTGCCCTCCTGGAAGAAGCCGTGCGGCGGTGCCAGTGGGGGGTACGGCAGCTGGTGCGCCGCCGCGTAAGACATCGCGGCCGCCGCGGACGCCATGCCGTAGAAGGGATCTCCCACCGCGTGCGCAGTCATGTGGTGCATCGTCGCGCCGCTCGTCTTGCGGTGTTTGTTCTTCGCGTTTGCGTGAGGCGGATGGTTCGTGTGGAACATGAACTGCATCCCACCATCGCCTTCCATCGGGATGCCCGCCGCTGGTTGGCCGCCCTCCGCTGCCAGGCCGGCGTCGTGCAGTGCCTGCGCTTCTAATTTCTTCTTGTCTCTCTTCTTTTTTGCCTTCGACTTTTTGGGTGCCGCGGTGGTGGTGGCGGCCGCGTCGGGGTCGGTCAGCCCCGGCACCTGTGGCTGCGCATCCTCCCCGTGCTGCTGCTGCTGCTGTGGCGGCAACAACCCATCTTCTACCAGAGCCACCCCAACTATCTTATTAGTAGTAGTAGTAGTAGTAGTCGTAGTAGTATCAGCTACCGTCTGCTCACCTTCTACATGATCTACTTTATTATTATTATTATTATTGTGCTGCTGGGGATCCTTGCTGAGCGGCGCAGGCTGCGTCGTCGACTTGAGGCGCTGCGCCATCGTCAGCTGATGGCTCGCATGATGCCACGGGTGCTGCTGTGGGTCTGTGGCGAGGGGTATATGGTTTGTGGCGCGAACAGGCGTCATCACGGTCGGATGGCTACTACTCCCGACGTACTCTTCTTTACGCACATGCGGCGGTCGATACAGTGTTTTCGCCGCCGGAGTGGTCGTAGAGGTAGTGGTGGTGCTCGCGTGTGCGGCGCCACTGGGGTCTGCTGCAGCAGATGTGGCGGTCGAGACGGCCTTGGTCCGCATGATGCGATCCAGCAGTGTATCGCCCTCTTTAATATACTTATTAGCAGTATTATGAGTATCATTAGCCATACTACTACTACTATGTTTAGAAGGAGGATGCTCGGTTGTGTGCTCACCGAAGAAACGCCCAATAAAGCGATTGTCGTCGCCTTCCCTCCTCATGTCGTTTTCGGACTTATTACTACTATTGTTATGATTAGTGTTCATCGTACTAAAGCAAATAGTTATATATATATATATATACTTGTTTTTTATATATAATCTGAATATTCTATTATTGTGTTAAGTTTTTTTCCCCCTCTTTTCTTTCCTTCTCCTCTCCTCTTTCAAGAAAAACAAAAGGAAAAATAAAATATTACTGTTCAGCAAATATTACCTTAATAAGAATAATGAGAGAAAAAGAGAGAGAATAGAATGTAAAAAAAAAATGAAAACCATGCACAACAGTGACTTCCCACAAGTTGAGTGATAAAAAACAACAGCAAAAAAAAAACATCACTAACAAAACTAGAAAAGTAAACAACTAAACAACATACCATTGTTGTACAATAAAGCAGATTTATATATCTATGCATATTACTCTCTATCTGGCTGCTTCCGTCTTGGCAGCGTGGCACCGCTGGCCAGGCGGGCCGCCACGCACAGTGACTGCGCGGCCTCCCACATCAGATAGACAAATGTGACCGGCACGAGTATCTGCGTGTACAGAAAGCACCACTTGTGCAGCGGCCGTTCTAAAAAGGTGGAGGGGAGAAACGAGGGAGGCGGCGACGGCCGCAGGAGCAGCGGACGCCAGTCGACCAAGTAGTAACACAAACGTCCAAAGTGTTGGAGCTCCTCCCTCAACACCCACCCCGTATGGGAAGCGGCGTGGCGGTAGGGGTTGGCAAACAGCGGCGCCGAGGGCGCCATCCGGCTGTCCGCGAAGGAAGTATGACTGTCCAGCAGCAAGACGCGGAAGAGCCCGGCGTAGTACACAAAGAACGCGAAGAGGAAGCAGAAGCTGAAGCTGAACCACACGTAGAGCACCGCATGCCGCGTCGTCTGCAGCTGAATGCCGAGGTACATACACTCGTAGGAAGCCACCGCGGTAGCCTCCTTTTTCTTTCCTTTCCGCTTCTTCTTTTTTTTATTCTCCTGCTGCCCCTTTTCAGAGGGAGCGACCGGCAGCACGTCACCGCGTGTGGCATCCCTCATCAGCCAGAGAAAGGCGACGAGGCTGCTGAGCGCGGCGGGGGTGAGCCAGCCCCGGAGCGCGGCATGCCGCTCGTAGGCGAAGTGGGAGGCGGCATGGCACACGTGTGCAAGGACGTACACGCACCAGGCCATCACCGCGCCGTAGCTCAGCGAGAGAAAGAAGAGGATCCTGCGATCGTGCCCGCGTGGCGGCGCGCGCGTGCTGTGACAGAACCAGAAGTGCCTCACGTAGCTGAAGTAAAAGAGCAGGATCTGGGCGCCGCAGAGGGAGAGAAAATGGAGGAGTGGAAGGAGCGACGCTAGTGGAAAGGCGGATAAAGTAGCGATGTCGGATGGAACGTGTGGGAGACACACAACATAGAGAAAGACGTGAGGACATATTCCGTAACGAAAACAGTTCCTCATCGTGAACGCATATTTGTGCTCCGCCTTCTCCATTATTTTTTTTTTTTACCTCTTGCGTTCTGTACTATAACGCATTAGTGGTGTATACCATAAAAAGAAAAACCATGAGATAATAGAGTGTGAGAGAGAGAGAGACAGGAGGGAGATATAAAACAGAGAATAGTATTCTAAAAAAAAAAAACTACATACGTGCTCACTTTATACTCTTCTTCTACTTATTATTACTTTTTTTTTTAAACATAATAGAGTCGTTATGTAGAAATAAAAAATATTATTACGAAAAAAAAAACACTTTCACAGACACACACACATGAAAGATACCAATGCAAACAATTGTCATAAGCACTACTAATTAACTATATAAAAAAAATATATCTTGTCGACACAAGGTACATAGTGTACACAAAGACGTCCTGACAATCACTAAAAAAAAAAGAAAGTAGAGATAAAAAAGGCACTATTTTTTTTTTGCTTCTCTTATTCTTTCCCTCTTCACGCCACTCACGGGACGCCACCACCCTGTAGGGTTTTCATGAAGTAGGCGTACATTTCGGTTGCCTGTTGCATCGCATCATCCCACTCCTTTTGTGTCTCCTCCGCGCTCTTCTGGCCGCCACACTGCTGCTGGTGATTCGCGTAGGCGGTGTCCGCGCAGTAGCTCTGCGGCCCGCCCGCGCTCAGGATTTCCTGGAAGAGCGTCTGTGCGAGGCCGAGATCGATGACGGGCATCGCGGGCATCGCCGCCGGGCCGTGGGCGTGCGCCGCCGCGGCCGGCGCCCCCTGGAAGGGGTTGAGGTTGTCGGGGAGGTTGAATTCCTGCGCGATGCGCTGCTCGCGCGCCGCCTTTTCTTCCTGCTCGCGCTGGCTCATGACCGCGGTCTCCTCCGCGGTGGTGGCCAGCAGCTGCTCCAGCGCCGTCGGCTCGTGGCTCTCCTCCTGGATCGGTGCGACATGGCGCACAGTGGGGTTCTGCGCGTTCACAAGGATCTGGCTGTGGTGGTGCGCATCCGGCGGCAGCAGGCGCGGCTCCACCCGCGGCTTCGCCTTGCTGGCCACCGCACCACTCGGAGGCCCCGCAGCGGGGGCCGGCTGCTGCTGCTGCTGCTGCTGTTGCGGCTTGGCGGCGTCCTCGAGGAACACTGCCTCCACCGCGGTCGGTTTCGCCGCCGCTGGCGGGTGTGTCATCGCTTGGCCGTGATCGTGATCGTGATCGTGACCGTGGCCGTGGTCGTGGCCGTGGCCGTCGCCGTGGTCGTGGCCGCAGCTGCTCCTCGGCCCTGCGAGCTGCCGCCTCTGGTACTCGTAGACCAGATTCTTCATGTGCGGGCTCATGGGCGGAACACGGTAGCTCTGTTCGTCCAGCGCGTTCTCCCGCTTCCAGAACTGCAGAAAGCGCATCACGTTCTTTATGGCGCCCTCATCGTAGAGCGAATGCACCTCGTCGCTGCCGAGAAAGAAACAGTAGAGGCTGCTCTCATCGCGGCCGTGTACCGTGTCAAAGGTGCTGAGGTTCTTGCGGATGTTGTTCGCCTGGCGGAAGAGAATGAAGCCTGCGAGGAGCGCGATGACGTACACAATCACGTGCGTGTACACATACGCGAAGCGCAGCCGCGGCGTCGAGAGCGCAATGCCCTCCGGGTGGAGCAGCATCGACACCGTGGCGAAGCCCTCCGGGTCGAGCTCGAGACCGCCGTGCGTCGTGTTGCTCGCGTAGGCGTTCAGCACCGCCGCGGCCGACTCCGACGTGATGAGGCGGTAGCACAGATTGTGGTAGTGCCGGGCCTGGGCGAGGAAATAGAGGATGATGACGTGGAGCCAGAAAAAGCTTCGCAGGTTACGCGCGCCAATCGCGGAGCCGACGTGGGCGGCGTAGTGATCGTAGCGCAACACGACTTTTCCGAGTTGCGGGCTGCGCTGCGCGCGTAGCGGCCGGCGCACCATCAGGTCGAGGTCCACGCTGTAGATGAGCTCCTTTGGCGGGACGCCCTTTGCCGCCGCGATGGCGCCGTAGATGCCCTTCCGCTGGCCCGCGGAGCTCTCCACGACGCCCGGCGAGCGCAGCATCGTGTAGAAGAGGGCGAGCCCGATGCCGATCAGACCGGGGAGCAGCCGCAGGTACAGCATCCAGCGCCGCATCGGCGTCGAGGTGTGGAAGCTAAAGTGAAAGTCCGCGTTGAGGCGGAACGTCACGTAGGCCAGCATGCTCAGAAAGCCCAGCGTCCAGCCGACACTACGCAGCGGACGGCGCAGCGGCTGCTGCGCATCCTCGCGCTGGTGGCTGACGAAGGGCACCAGCAGCAGCAGCGTCCCGAGCACACACGGCGTGGCGTTCGAGAAGTAGGTGCAGAGCAGATACATGTACACCTGCGGCAGCGTCAGACACGCCACGAAGCCCACCAGATCGTTCCAGCCGAGGTAGTGGATGAGGCGGGGCCCCCGCACGCGCGTGTTTGTGTTCGCCTCCGCGGCCGCCCCGCAGAAGTGCGCGCGCTCCTCCGGCGTGCGCTGCCGCGTGAGCGACTGCAGAAATGCCGCGATGGGTTTGTACTGACAGACGAGATGCTGCCGCTGCATCGCCGCGAGGGTGCCGCGCGACGCGTACGGCAGCGCCTTGCCCGCCTGTAGCCGCCGCGCGTCCTCCTTCGGCGTAAAGCCGTTGCGGTCCGCCGTCTCGAGTGAGGCGCCGTGGGCCAGAAGGAGCTGCACGACCTTCAGGTTCCCGACCTCCATCGCGAGGTGCAGCGCGGTGCGGCCGCTGGGGTGCTGCGCCGGCGTGTGGTTGGGGTCCACACCAAGCTCCTCGAGGAGGTAGCGCACCGCCTCCGGCGCCGGCGGCACCCGCGCGCACGCGCGCAGCAGAACGCCTTCGTCGACGAGGCGCTGCCGCAGCGCTGCGTCGTCCCCGATCCAGGTGCGCAGCACCTGCATCACGTGAGGGTGCGCCGCGGCGTAGCTGACGCAGCTGCGGCCGTAGGCGTCCACCGCGTCGGCGAGCCGCGCGCCGCGCGACAGCAGCAGCCGCATCGCCGCGAAGTTCTGCACCGCCGCGGCGACCATCAGCGGCGTGGCGCCGACGGTGGGGTCGCTCGCGTTGACATCCGCGTTGTTGTCGATGAGGAAATTGAGGATGAGCTGGTTGGGGCACTTCTGGTCGAGCCGCGTGGCCGCCAGCGCAGCGAGCAACGCGGCATCCTCGCGGGGCAGCGCATCCAGCCGCTGCTTGATGTAGGTATCCGCGAGCTCGTCCTGGAGAACGACCAACACGCCCGCGATGTCTTTCGGGTGGCCGGCCGGACCCGCGGCGATGGCCGTCAACACCGGGCTCAGCACCGCGTAGTGCAGCGCGGTCAGGCCATCCTGCGGCCGGCAGTCGTGCATCGCGATGCCGCCGATCAGAAAGGCACTCACCTTGGCGAAGTCCAGGTCGTTGAGCAGGGACTCGAAGAAGTCTTTGCGGTCGATGTGGTCGAGGCTCGCGTCGGCGGGTCCATACCCATCGTGGAGCTCTTGTAGAAGGCGCTGGCGATCGGCCGCTGCGTGGTCCTGGAGTGTGCGCAGCAACAGCGGGTCGGCGGCCGCCGGCGTGTCCTGCGCCAAGGCGCTGCACGTCGCGGCGTCGAACGGGACAGGTTGGTGGATGCCCTCCAAATCGTGCGACGGCGACGTGTAGTAGGCGAGGGGCAGCGGGAGGCCCCCGTGCAGTGCCATGGTGTCCGCGAATACGTTCATTGTTTTTCTTTTTTTTTTAATATTTCCTTCTTATTTCGTTTAGTAGTGTGATGAGAGAGAGAGAGAGAGAGAGAGAGAGAGAGAGAGAGAGAGAGAGAAGAG
>AUXH01000132.1:0-36741 GCA_000482145.1 Strigomonas culicis
ACGTAGCCGCCGTCCTCGCCGTCCTCGCCGGGGGCCTGCTGCCGCGCCAGCTGCTCCCCGTGCTGCTCCAGCACCGCCAGCAGCAGGTCCAGCACGGCCGACTCGCCGCTGGGCGCGCGCGGGGGGTCGGCCGCCGCCGCCGCGTCCGGCGCCGTCCACAGCGTCGGGCCCTCCGCCGCCGCGGGGCGGATGCGCTTCTGCCGCGGCGGCGTGCGGCGCGTGCTGCCCCACGCCGCGGGCACATCCGCGCGGTAGGAGGCGAAACAGGTCGGGTGGTGGGCGCCGAGCGCCGCCAGCCGCGCGGCGCCCGCCTGCCCCGCGGGGGCCAGGTAGTACACGCGGTGCGTCGCGGCGAGCGCGCGGCCGGCCCAGTACGCGCGCGGCGCCACGAAGCTGTACGCGAGATAGAGCGCGGCGCCACCGTCGGCGCCGGGCCGCAGCAGCAGCTGTTGCGTCTGCCGCTCGTACATCAGCGCCGCGCGCAGCCCGGCCCCACCGCCGCCGGCGCCGCGCGGCAGCAGCAGCAGGTAGTAGGGCGGCGTCGCGTGGACGTCCTCGCGCGCCGCGGTGCTGTCCGTCGCGAGCTGCACAGCGGGCGGCCCCGCCGGCGTCGGCACCGCGGCGAGGCGCAGCGACGCGTACGTGTCCTCCAGCCGCGGCAGCAGCAGCGCCGCCTCGTCCCCGGCGGCCGCGCGCTGCCGCACGGCGGCGTCGCGCGCCGGCGGCGAGAGGTCGAAGGCGGGGCCGCGCAGCGACAGAAGGGGCGCGTCGCGCGGCGCCAACGGCCGCCGCCGCCGCGCCAGCTTCAGCAGCAGCCCCTTCACGTTCGGCGCGAGCTCGTTGAAGGCGAAGGTGCGCGCGGTGCGGCCCAGCGGCACGCGGCGCACCAGCCGCTGCACCTGCTGCAGGCCCAGCAGCGTGGCGACCAGCGACGAGGCAGGAGGCGGCGGCGGCGGCGCGCCGCAGCTAACGGTCCGACGCATGGCCCGCCCACCGACACCACATGCAGTGAAAAGAAGGAGAACGCGAAGCGCGGAAGGGAGGTGCACAACGTATGAAGAGTGTTTGGAATCCCCTGTAGCGCTCTCTCTCCTTCTCTGCTTGTTTGTCTGATCCTTTAAAAGGCAAAACGATGTGCTGAGGCGGGTGATGGTTCCCTGTATAGTGAGAGAAAGGAAAGAGATATGTACATTTGCGCTGCTCACGATACGCACACGATAGGCTACAAAAAGGTTGGTGAGCCCAGCAGTGCTCTCTTTTTCTTTTTTTTTTGATGGAGTTGGTTGTGAACGAGAGGTCAGCGTTTTTTTTTTGTGTGTCTCCATTATAGTTTTTTAATCGAACAGAGAACGCTTCAACAACAGAAAGAAAAAAGGTAGCAAATGCTTCTATGTGTGGACACAAGCCATCTCGAGTGCCTTGAATGACGGTGCAAAAAGGAATGAACAGAGCAGCTATACGACTGTAAAGAAAAAAAAAGGGCACGCAAAAAAGAAAAATAATAAAAAAGAGTAGGAATCACTTCTCCATTCCATTATTATACTATTTCACCGATGCCATCCCTTTTCTTTTTCGTTTTCTTTTTTTATGATGATGATGATGATTCGTGCTTCCACGGGTGCGATTCTCAGACTCAGTTGCTCGTCTTCTTCCCTTGAAAGGTGCACTGGTCGAAAAAGGAGGCGGCGGCGGCCCGCAGCGCGCCGCGAGGTATCTTCGGCTTCGGCGCGCGGCTCGGCTCGCAGACCGCCGCCTCCCCTCCCACGTCCTCCGCCGGCCGCTCGTTCTCCGCGTCGCTGTCGCGCCGCCCTCCCTCCCCTGGCGGCGGCAACGGTGGCGCGACGGCGGGCACCGGCGCCTCCGCGCAGCTCGCGTCGCGGCTGTCGTCCGTGACCACCACCACCTCCGCCTGCTCCGCCGCGCGGCCCCGCTTGCCGGCCGTCGAGCGCGGGGGGCGGAAGCGCCCACACGCAGGCGGCGCGCGGACGGGCGCTGCCGGCTCCGCCCCCCGCGCGCCGCTCGTGCCGAGGACGCACTTGACGAAGACCGAGTGCGGCTCGCTGCCGTCGGCCGGCGGCGCGGCCACCGGTGCGGTCGGCTCGCCGCTCTCCTCCGCCTCGCCTTCGCTGTCCGTGGCGGACCACGGGCGGTCGGTCAGCACCGCGCACCCGCGCAGGAAGTGCTTCGAGCGCACGATGGTCACCGCCGCCGGCGGCGGGGCCGCGCCGCGCGCGCCGCCGCAGAAGCCATGCGCCACCTGCACCTTCTGCAGCGGCCCCGCGAAGGCGACCGCGCCGTCCGCGCCGGGGCGCACCACGACCCTGCCGGCGCGGATGCCGTCGAAGCCGCGGCAGGTGCGCAGCACGGTCTGGCCCTGCCGCGTGCGGCGCAGGTAGCGCTGCAGGCAGGCGCGGTACGTCCCCTTGTAGAAGGTGAGCGACTGCGGGTCGAAGAGGCAGTCCCCGCACACGCTGAGCGCGGTTTCGGCGGACCACATCTCGCCGATGAGGTGTGTCTTGACGCGCGCCGGCGCGCCGCCGGGCTCGGCCGCGGCCGGCGGCGGGTGGTAGTACCGCAGCGCCTTGCTGCGCGGGCAGTACACAATGTGGTGCGCGAAGCAGTAGAAGGCCGCGGTGAGCTCCTGCCGATACGCCTCGAGGCGGTCCTCCGTGAAGCCGTACTGCCGGTGCAGCTGCTGCAGCATCTCCGGCCACGTGCGCACGCTGGTGATGAGCCGGAAGGCCTTCTTCACGCCGATGCCGCTGAGGTTGTCCGCGTAGTCGCAGCCGCTCATGACGCAGCCGAGCAGGAAGCGGTCGTGCGCGAAGGCGCCGGGCTGGTGCCGCAGCAGCGGCGCGCCCGCGGGGGGGCCGGCGACCGTGGCGCCGCTGCCGCGGCGGCCGCCGCCGAGGCCCGCGTCCGCCATCGCCGCGTAGAAGGCGGCGGCGCCCTCGGGCGGGCGCAGCACGTGGCAGGCCCCGGTCGTGGTGTTCAGCTTCGAGATGACGCACGGGCAGAGGTACGCGATGAGGTCCGAGTCCTCCGAGACGCCCGCCGCGACGTAGCCCTCGCGGCAGAGGTAGGCGATCTCGGCGTCGGCCTCGTACGGGGCGACGAGGCACTCGACCTGCCGCTCCTCGCGCAGCACCTGGATGACGACGTGCGCCATCTCGGTCGAGATATCGACCGCCTTGGACAGGTGCTCCAGCGCGCGCTCGAAGCTCGGCGACGTGCGCCGCACGCTGCCCTCGCGCAGGTAGAGCTCCTCCAGCAGCTGCAGCGCGCGCCGCAGGTGCTCCTCCCGCGCCTGCCGCCGCACCGCGTTCGTCTTGTGCTTGATCGGCATCTCCGCACCGTCGAAGACGCACACGGGGATGAGGCCGTAGCGCCGCAGCCCCTCCACGCTCTGCACCATGTAGTCGATGAAGTTGTCGCGCAGCACCAGCACGTCCTCCAGCGACAGCGGCTCCACCGCGGCGGCGCCGCCGCCGTGCAGGTGCGAGTACTTGCTGCGCAGGTACGCCTGCAGCTGCTCCAGGTCCACATCGACGCTGTGCAGCACGCCGCGGTGCAGCCACACGTACATGTCGATCGCCACCCGCTGCCCGCTGAAATGGCTGACGTGGCGGTCGGTCGCCGTGTAGTCGTGGAGTGCCTTCCACAGGCCCTTAATACCCATGAGTCTCTATAGAATAGTCTAGTGGTGATTATGTGAAAAAGAAAAAAAAACTCAACAAACAAACGAAGAAGAAAAAAAAGTGCTGCTACTAGAGCTGTGTGATGAAAGTGGGAGGGCAGAGTAGAACAGGATGGTCATGCCGGACAGTTTTTTTGTTTCTAGAACGTAGAATGTAACAAATAGTCACTTTCAAACATAGTGTTCTCCTTTTTTTTTACCTTCTGATTGTTGTTGATGTGCTTGTTTTTATTTTTTATTCTTGGAACTAAGATTGAAAAAAAAAGGTGCTTTGACAAGTGTTATAAAATAAAAAAACAAACAAAAAGTCTTGTTGTGAGAACTTCGCTTCATCTTGCACAGGTGTGCTAACGAGTACATCACAAAGAACTGGAGACAAAAAAAAAACAATAAGGATCAAAGGTACAAATAATACACAGATAACCGTAGAATGATGAAAATACAATAATAGTAGAAGAAAAAAAGAACAGAAATGAGAGATGCGTAAGACACATTTTTACTTGTTTTGTTTTTGTTGTTGTTGTCAATCATTCTCTCTCTTTTTTTTTTTTTATGAGTACATGTTCTTGTGTAGTTTTCACGTGCCTCTCAATCCCCTCATCTCCGTGCCTCTCCCACCTGTGCAGTTCCCCTCTACGGGTATGGGTACGGGTAGTAGTTGCGGAAGCACTGGCTGTTGTTGAGGCCGGCGCTGCCGCTCATCGAGGGGGCGCGCAGCGACGCCGTGTACGCGAAGGGCTCGCGCGTCGCGTACATGGCGCGCGACGAGGGGCCGCAGCTCAGCGGCAGCAGCGGCGACGGCTCCGCAAAGAAGGCGCCGCGCTGCGAGGCGAACCCGCCGCCCGGGCCCGGGCTCAGCGACCGACGCAGCGACGCGGTCCGCGGGGTGGGGTGGTCGAACGGCACCGGCAGCAGCGGCGGCGGCAGCGCGCGGCGGCTGCTGCTGCTGCTGCTGGACGCGAGTGGCGGCGGCGGCAGCCCGAGCAGCGACGCGGTCGGCGACAGCGGCATGTTGTAGTACGGCAGCGCGTAGGGCGGCGTGTTGGAGGCGGTGGAGGAGAAGGGCTCGTGCGGCAGATAGGCGGGGCTGGGCCGCCGGCCGTCGAGCGCCAGGCAGCGCTGCGACGGCAGCGGCGTCGCCCGCGGCCGCCGCGCGCGCGGCTGCTCCTGCAGAAGTTGCTCCACGCGGCGGTTCACCGCGTGCCGCACGCGGCAGCGGTCGCCCGGAAGGAGGCGCCACAGCCGCGTGATGTACATGAAGGTGAGTGCGAGCGTGGTGCAGGCGTAGGCACGCGCCGCCGGCACGCGGACGATGAGGCCCACGCAGGTGCCCCACGCCGCGAGCACCACCACCACCTCCGCCACGAAGGCGATGAGGGGGTATCCGTCCCAGATCCGTCGGCGCGTGAGACCGTCACAACCACCCATGGCAAGCGAGGGAAAGAGCGGCGCGGAGGGGGGGAGCAAAAAAAAAATAAAAGAGGAAGCGGGAAAGGAAAACGGCCAACAATCGTTCAGTTTGATGGCGGACCGTGGATGTCGGAAGGTTGTTTGCTGTGTGCCTTGGTGTTCTGCTGTCGCTGAGCGTAGGTGTGAGTGTATGCACTGCGTGTACGGGAAAGTGCTTCTTTCAAACCGTACAGCATGGAATAGGAAAGTGAAAGAAGAAAGGGAAGAAAAGAGAAGAGAAAAAGAAATAAACAGGAAATTTTTCTGTATTCTATCTTTCTTTTCTTCGTTATCATACTCACTTTAACGCATGCAGCACAAAGCCTAAACGCAAAAATACAGAAAGAGTTTTTTTTTATATATATACAGTATCAGTGTTCAAAAAAAAAATGCCAAGAAGGTGGAAGAAAGAAAAAAAAAGGTCAAGATACAAAAAACAAAATACAATAATAATAATTGTCCTTCCTGTATTCACGGAGGATCTAAAAGAAAACTTCTTATGGCAGAAAAAAAAAACAAATAAAACGAACCTAAGAATAGGAGAGACATAACTCCCTTTATTCTCTGAATGGAAGTAAAAAAAAAAAAGAGAGATAATAAAGTAATAATAATACTTTAAAAAAAAAAGGTACAGTACACGCACATTTATTGAATACTATTCGGTGGTTGTTAACAACAAAACCACCTTCTTTGACTCTATAGTATATATATATATATATATATAGAGAGAGAGAGAGAGATCGAGAAAGATGTACATGTTATGTTGAGAGGCCGTTGGCATTGTTATCCGTTTTTGTTTTGTTTTTGTTTGTTTGTTTTTTTCCTTGAAGCCTCCTGCCTCCCACACCTTAGCCCATCCACACGCGCGGACGGCGGTGGCTGTGGGAGGAAAGTGTCGGTGCGTCGACCGTCACCTGATCGTCGGTGCAGCAGTCTCGCGCGGTGTCCAAGGGCGACACCGTCACCGCGGTCGAGTGGCCGGTCAGCAGGCTGTGGAGCGGGCTGCGCGACATGGGGAAGGGGTTGTGCGACGCGGGGAAGGAGGGCGTGTCGTAGGGCTCGTGGCGGCCGCCGTCCGCGTCGACGTCGCGCTGGCAGCGCATGCTCTCGCGCAGCGACACGTGCCGCAGGAACTGCTGCGAGCTCTCCAGCGCCGCCGGGATGTGGAAAGTCGGCGACGGCGGCACCGGCGTGTACCACGCCATGGCCGCCGGCAGCTCCTCCATCTCGATCTCCGCGACGGACGGCTGGAGCTGCGCCGCCTCCGGCACTGGGCGGGAGGGGGCCGCCGCCGCCGCCTTCGCCGCGTCGCGCGGCGGGACCGCGTCCGCCACGAGGCACAGCTCGACGCCGTGCCGCATGCGCTCGCCGGGCCACAGCCGCCACAGCCGCAGCAGGCTGAGCGAGGAGAGGAAGAGCAGGACGGCGACGACCGGCCGCGCGCTCCGCACGGTGCACAGCAGCACAATGAAGACGAGCGCGAGCGGCGCGAAGACCGCCAGCTCGATGGCGTAGCCCGCCATCGGATAGCCATCGTACATAAGACCGTTCTTCACGTACTGGACGACGTCCGCAGCGATCCCTTTCGCCTTGTCGGTCAAGTAAGACAGCATCTGCATTTTGAGGGGAGCGCCTGTTTGCTGTGTTGGGTGGGGAGAGTGAACGAGTAAAATGGAATACGAATAATAGTAATAGCAAAAAAAAAAGGGGGAGTGCCACGTAGCCTTAAGGTGAAGCGTGAAGAGTGAACTTTGTGGTGAAAGAGAGAAAGAGAGAAAGGGAAGGAGTGAAACAAGGCAAGTTGCATCATAGTGCGAAAAATGTGTGTGCTAACACGAATAATAAAACCGGATGAGTGATAACGTATAAATAAATAAATAAAAACTGCAAACGATTGCACACCAACGGTATATAAGAATTAGTCCAGTATTTAGTTGTTAGTTAGTTTACTCGTATGTCATTAAAACAGCTTTAAACGGCGATAAGTATACAGATTGGAAGAGAGAAGCGGCAGAAATGGAGAAAAGGAAGGCCGCCACCGCCGCCTACAGCTTTTTCTTCTTCTGCGGATGGTCCTGCTGCTTCTGGCGCTTATGCGTCGGCGCCTTCGCCGCCTCCTGCCGCTGCCGCTTGTGCGCGCGCCACAGACTCTCGTCGTAGCGCCGCACGCCCTCCACAAAGACAGGCAGCATCTCCCGCAGGGTGGTCGCGGCGCGCCCCGCGCCGGCCTCGCCGCGGGCCCCGTCCGCAGCCGTGCGGAACTCGTAGAGCGCCGCGAGGCCGCGCGCGCGCCCCGCGGCGGCCGCCGCCTGCACCTCCTCGAGTGGCAGCGGCCGCTCCGCCGCGTGCCGGGCGTCCACAACCTGCTGCGTGTGGTGCTCCAGCTCCCGCTGCCGGTCGGCCTCCGCCTCCTCCGAGGTGCGCTCGGGGTCCGGCGGCGCCGCCGCCAGCCAGCTCGCGGCGTCGGGCGCGGCCGCGGTCAGACCGCCGTCCTCTACGAAGTCAAACGCGAACTGCTCCGTGTCGTCCAGAAAGAGCGCCGCGCGGCGCCGCCCGCGGCTGCGCTCCTCCGCGGTGGTGCCCATGCCCTCACTGCCGGGGTCAGCCGACGGCGACGGCGGCACCTTCGGCGGCGAGCTAGACTTAGCGGGTGGCGCCTCCGGTGCGCCCCCGTCCGTCGCTGCGTGGTCTGCCTTGGCCATGGGGAGGGTGACTAATCAATTTTGGTGTTTCGTCTTTTTGGTTGTTGTTGTTCTTGTCAATTGCGACGGCTCTACAGAAAAAGAAAGGATAGAAGTAAAGAAGAAAAGTAGTGGTGGAGAAGGGCTCTGGTGCTACATGGACATGAGAAACAGCTCGGCTATTACTTCAAGAAGCGAAGGGTTTTGTGTTGAAACGAACTTTCATATCGTGTTAGTGTCACTGTTTTTTGTTTCGTTAAGTGATTCTTCCAAAAGGGAAAAAGAGAACAAGAAGAAATAGATTCGATATCCAAAGATATGTATGCAAAAGTCTAATTGAACAGAAAAAAAAGAGTTCTTTCTTTCCTTTAATCGCAGCCCTTGACGGTAGAGAAGTGGACAACAAAAAAAAGACAGTATCAACTTCACCAACAGAAAAATGAAGAAGAACAAGGCTTTCAACAACGTAACTACGAATGTACACAACATTCCATCGCCATCCACCATTTGACTTCACTGACAGTCTCTGTCTCGTTCCCTTTTCCTCCCTGTTCTTTAATTTTTCATAGCAATATGAAAAAAAAAATGGAAAGCATAGAGAAGAGACAGAACGTTATCCTCAAAAAGGGAGAAAAAAGGAAGCTTGGTCTGCACGCATCCAGGTCCTCACAGAGAAGGGAGGGAGACAATGGGTACGCCGGCTGCGATCGGCTGCCCCGCCGGCCCTGGCAGCGGCGTCGTCTGCGCCTTGTCGAGCAGGTCCGCGATGAACTTGCGCTCGTCGTGCCGCAGCCGCATCACCGCGCTGGCGTCCAGGAAGAGACCGACCACGCGCGGCTCGATGAACTCCAGTGGGTGCTTCTTCATGAGCCTGTAAAGCGTCTTCTTCGCGTTCTCGCGCGACACGGGGTTGGCGAGCGCGAAGATGTGGTCCGCGATCTGCTTGGACACGCCCGCCTTGCCGAAGCCCTCGTAGTCTGCGTAGGCGTTGCGGGCGACGGTGTTCGTGAGGGCGGTGCGCCGCGAGAGCGAGACGACCTTGTTCAGTTTGAGGTGCGCGAAGGAGACCGCGTACGGGATGCCCTCCGCGCTCGTGTACGCGCTCGTGTTGTTGATGATGTTGTAGCCCTCCGCGCGCATCGTGTCGGCGCCCAGCTTGGAGCGGCATGCGAAGCCGTTGCAGAGCATCCCGGTGCAGCGCACCGTCAGCGTCGACGCGAAGCGCGCGAGGGCGGTGAGCCGCTGGTGCAGCCCGGGGACCCCCATCATCATGGCGAAGCCGCACTCCGTCGTGGCGGCCATGCTCACGACGATCATCGCCTCCTGCAGCGCGTTGAGGTCGCCGACGCAGTCCATTGTGTAGGACTGGCTCGCCGGCTTGTACCCGCGCGCGGCGGACAGCAGCGCCGGCGACGAGAGGTTGCCCTTCTTCAGCCGCTGCAGGTCGCTCGCCTTCGCCATCCCCTCGTTCGTGTTCATGTTCGTCACCATGTAGGTCGACTCCACCGGCGCGGCGGCGTTGTCGTCGCGCTGCAGGGGCCCGTCCATGCGGGTCACGGAGCTGGGGAACACCGCCGCCACCGCGTAGGCCGTGTTCAACGTCGGGGACCTGTTCGGCCCCGTCGGCACGCCGCCGGGCGCGACCTGGAGCGAGAGCGCGTCCTGCCGCGAGTGCACGTTCAGCTCCTCCGCGTCGCCGTCACTGGAGCTGCTGTCGTCGTCGTCGCTGATCGTGTCATCGAAGACGATGTCCGGCGGCGCCGGCTGCTCCAGGATGCACGCGACGGAGCGCGTCCAGAGCGGGCTGCACTGGAGCACCTCGCAGCCCTCGGGCGACTGCGCGAGGACGGCCGCGAAGTGCCGCGGGATGAAGTTGGCGCCCGAGATGGCGCTCTCCGTCAGGAGCGGGACGGCGGTGTGGCTGCGGTGGCCGCTGCCCCAGCTGCGGCTGAGTAGCGTACCGCTCAGCGACAGCGAATGGTTCGGCATGCGGAAGGAGTTGGGCGCCACGATACTGGCGTTGCTGACGCACGGCGTCTCGCCGGTCTGCCCCTGCCGCAGCGCCAGCGCGTACCGCGCGGACTCGCCCGCCTCCCACATGCGCAGCTCGTGCGAGATCCAGCCGTAGCGGTAGAGGAAGAGGAACCCCTTCTGGCGGCCGGCGATGCAGTAAAGCAGCTGCTCCAGCCGCAGCTTCTTCGCGTTCTTCACAATGGCGTCGCTCTCCATGACGACGGTCGGGCACAGCTCGATGAGGCAGTCCAGCGCCTCATCGGACGACATGCACACGCTCAGCAGGATCTTGAAGGCGCTCTCGACGACGTTGAAGAAGGAGTCGTTGAGGGCCTGCACGAGCGTCTCGATGCCCCACCGCAGCGACGTCGACAGGTCGCGCCACATGGCCCGCTTGAGGTGCGTCGCCGCGCAGAGCCGGATCGCGTTCGACGCGTTCGACAGCGCCGCGCGGAAGGTGTGGCGAAGGTCCTCGCAGACGCCGAAGTTGGGCACGGCGCCGATGTAGAGGTACTGCAGGATCTGGTTGCAGACGTCGAAGAGCGTGTCCTTCTCACCCGGCATCATCACCCGCACACCGCGCAGCTTCGCGAAGAGGCTGTCGATCTGCTCGATCAGGTTGTTCTCGCGCATCAGCATGAGGCCCGTCGCGTGCGCGGAGAGCCCGCCGATGAGCCGCAGCAGCGTCTGGCCGACGCGGCTGTTCACGCAGCCCTTGTGTAGCACGACCGGCGCCGCCCCGCGCACCTCCTTCAGCACGCGCGACACGGCGCTCAGGAAGTCCGTGCTCTTGATGATCATCGCGCCCTCCTGCGTGCGCAGCAGCAAGTCGAACAGCGCGAGGCCGAACGTGCACATGTTGCGCGTCGCCTCCTCCGGCCGCAGCGTGCTGAAGGGGCGAATGTAGAAGATCTTCTTGTTGTCGTGCGGTGTGTAGAAGCCGATGAGCACGCGCAGCAGCGCCTTGGACTCGCGCAGGCGGCGCATGTTGCGCAGCGGCCCCTGAACGAGCACCAGCAGCAGGTCGAAGCTCCACGCCTGCCAGTTGGCCGGGCTCGACAGCACCTTCGTGTCGGCCACCGCGGTCGCGAACATGCCGTCGTCCATGTCGAGCGACGCGCCGGTGCTGTTCACGAGCGACGAGGCCTGCATGTTGCTCGTGTTGCCCCACGCGGTGCCCTCCATGTTGTTGTCGCGCGTCGCAGAGTTCTGCTTGAAGACGTGGAAGAGCTGCGAGGTCAGCGCCGCGACAAAGGTGGTGCCGGAGGAGGCGAGCTGGCCGACGCACACGTTCACCGACTCGTGCACGCTTCGCACGGTCGCGCGCGGCAGGGTCGTGTCCATGAGCACGACAAAGTCCTGTAGCATCAGCGCCGTCGCGCGCATCGCGATGGGGTTCGCCCCCATCGTCTGCACGGCGGCCACGAGGGCGAGCGGGAGGCCGTGGTGCAGCAGCGTGATGAGCACGCGGCTCAGCAGCGGGTCCATCGCATAGTAGCCGAGCGCCTTGGTGGTCGGGATGAGGTCGTCCTCGAAGTCGTCGTCGCTGCTGGAGCCGGCATCCTTGTCGCGCGGCGCGGTCATCGACGTGGGCGACGCGATGTCGGCCGCGATGTTGGACGGGTTGTTGTACATGCTGCTGGACCCGAGGAGCTCAGCCGCCTCCTCCTCCGCCGCGGCGGCGACCGCGCGGCGCCGCTTCTCCTCCTCGATGCCAACCCATGCGTCCATGAGCGTGAGGCCGCGGTGCGGCGCGAGGCGCGTGAGCAGCTTGTTGAAGAGCGTGATGATCACCATGCGGCGGTCGATGTCGCCGGGGAGGTGCAGCACGTCGATCAGGGAGCGCAGCGAGGTCGTCTCGGAGGCGACCCACAGGTTGCCGACCCACGACATCATCACCGCCACGATGGCCTCCTTCGCGTTGTTGAGCACGACCAGATAGTCCGGCGTCATGGGCGTGTAGGTGTCGAGGAAGGGCGCGAAGAGCACATTGATGTCCGTCAGCCGCATGTACTCGCGCGTCTTCTTCTCGTTGAAGAGCGCGAGCACGGTGTCGATGATATCCCTCATCTCCTTGGTGGACACGAAGCCCTTCGCGATGCAGGCCTGAAGGAGGATCACGTGCAGGTTGGCGGCCATCGCCGGCCCCGGGATGCGGCGCAGCGCAAGGAGCGCGACGACGACCGCCATGCTGCGCCACTTGGGCGGCACGTTGTCCATCGGCGTCACGTTGTTCAGCAGCGCGGCGATGCGGTAGAGCCATCCGAAGGGGAAGCGCGGGTACGCCTTGGAGTCCGTGTTCATGAGGGTCAGCATGCGGTCGCAGACGTTCAGGAAGAGCTCCACCTCGCTGTTCAGCTCGCGGTCGCCACAGAGGCCG
This sequence comes from Strigomonas culicis, assembly GCA_000482145.1. Classification (NCBI taxonomy): domain Eukaryota; phylum Euglenozoa; class Kinetoplastea; order Trypanosomatida; family Trypanosomatidae; genus Strigomonas; species Strigomonas culicis. The sequence continues at coordinate 12,221 of AUXH01000132.1, forward strand.
ACCCAGCGCACCGCCATCGAGTTCTCCGTGAAGCTGCGCGCAAAGTCGACGTCGCCGAGGCACAGCAAGATCATCTTGAGGCCCAGCAGGCGGTACAGCCGGCTAACGGAAGCGACCGCGCGAGCAGCGATCTTCGCCACCCGCACCGGCTCCAGCAGCTGGATAACCGTCTCGTGCTTATAGTACCACTTGTCGCACAGCAGGCAGATGTCGTTCATCCGGTCCGCGCGCAGCACTGTGTCGCGCGGCACGGTTAAGTCCGTCGACATGAACGACGGCGCGTTAGAGGCCAGTGACGACTGCATCAGGTTCAAGGTGCTGTCGCGGCGCCCAGTCAGCACAGGGGGGGCCGGCGCCTCCTCCCCGTCCTTCTTCACATTGTTGTCGATGTCATCGATGTCCTGCAGCGCGTTGCCCATCATGCGGGTGAAGAAGGACTGCACGGAGGCCACGTACTCCGTCCAGGCCACCCGCACGCGCTGCTGCGCCTCGCGCGTGGCGGCAGAGACCTCCGGGTCCTCCGCCTCCCCCAGCGCGGGCACCAGCTCCAGCTCCACCACCACCTTGTAACGCGCATAGGCCTTGTTAAAGTCCCGCACATCGATGAGATGCTGCTGGAGCACTTCTAAGTTCTCTGCAGACACGTTCGCCGTCGCCATTACGATATGGAGAGAGAATGTGAGCTAGCTTCCCTCCCTCTGTATGTTTGGGTGTATATCGGTTGTCACGTGTACACAGAGCGGAAAGGACCAAAAAAAAAAAAGACAAAAGGATAACAATGAATTATAGCTTTTTTTTTTGAAGTATAAGATGTGTACAACTATGATTTTCACTACTTTGGGAGAGGTAAAAGAGAAAAGAGAGAGTGTATTATATTCAGAGTGCAAAAAAGGGGGAAAAAACATAGGAGAAAGCGACGATGACGCATGTCTCCAATCAAACCAAGAGCAAAAGAGAGATAGGGGCTATGGCGGTTGTGTATATACAAGAGATGCGAGAAGGAGAAGACGATAACAAAGGGAAGAAAAAAGGTACATCAATACAGGTTTGGCCACCAGCGACAAGGGGACACTCTAGTAAGTACTGTCCCCTCCGCCAAGCGTCCGCTCACAATTGTTTGATTCTGGTCCTTTTTTTCTTTATTTTTTTTTTTGATTGTCTGTTCGATTGCTTCTTACACCTGTCAAATGGGTTTTGCCCTCACTTCTTGAGCGACATTGTAGGGACTATCGTCAGGTCCAGGCCACCGCCGGCGCCCGGCTTGATGCTCCGCTTTGGCGCGCTATTCTTTCCCTTCGGCACGTGCGTCATCTGGATGGGCGCCGCGGCAGGGACGGAGGCAGGGATGGGAGCGGGGACGGGGGGCGCGCGCCGCACGATGCTGCCCCGCACAGTGCTGCCCCGCACCACCGCCGCCGGGCTCGTGCTGCGCTGCGAGGCAACGTTCGAGGCGCGCGACGCCGCGCGGTCGGGGCCGGCGGCGGACGTGACGGTGAGGTCCAGCGCCCCCGCCGCGCGCGGCGGCGTCTGGCCGCCGAGGCGGCCGCCCGGCACGAGCGAGCTCGTCTTCGTCTTGGAGCTGTTCGCGGCCGACCGCGGGAAGCCGGCGGGCGCGCTTGCGACGGAGCGCACGGAGCCCTCCATGAAGGAGCTGTTGCGGGACGCGTTGAGCGACCGCGCGAAGACGGACAGGTTGTGCCCCTCGATGCGCTCGCGCCGATACTCCTGCGTCTTGGCCGCGCTGTCCCACGAGCGGTGCGGCCGGGTGAGGTACTCCAGGCATGCCTCCACCGGGAGATCGTCGAGGAAGGAGGAGAACTTGACGTCGCCCGCCGCGCGCTTGCCGTGGTTCGCCGTGCTGCTGGACATGACGGAGGCGCTCTCGGCCCCCGAGGGGGAGTTGGGGCGGTGCGCGGACAGCCCGGCTGCCCCCGCGACGGGCACGGGCGCGGCAGTGGCGGTGGGCACGAGGCGCGGCGGCGCGGCGCCGTCTGCCGCTGCCTCCCGGTGCGAGTTCTGTAGGGCGGCGAGGGACTGCTTCGTGAGTGTAGTCGGTCGCACCGCCGCGGCCTCCGTCTTCTTGGACGTCGTCTTGAGCTTGAGCTGCTGCATCTATGGCCTATTCTAGTAGAGACGCTAAGGGGGGGGGGGGCACGCACAAGCGCTCTGAGAAGTAATACGCCGAATCTAAAAAAAAAAGAAGAATGCAATGTAACCGCACCCAAAGAGCTGTCAAGAGGAAGAGATGAGCAAAGAGTAGAAAGGGTATAGAATGGTTACTCAAATAATAATAGGAGTGGAGGACAAACAAAGAAAGGGGAAAAAAAAAGAGTTATTCACATTTTTATTTTTCCGTTCGCCACAGTATTGATGTGTGTATACAAAGTCTATAGAGATAATTGTTTATTAATATATATATATATATATCCAGTAGGTGGGTGCGTGTATGCTATCTTCTATCGTGATAGCCCAACCGCTCCATCTCGACGCGCATCAGCTCCTCCTCCAACGTGTCGTGCGGCGCGTGCGGCTGGTACGGCAGGGGGGGCGACGCGACCAACGCGCTGTAGTCCGTCCCCGGCAGCACGCTGGGGCTGCCGCCCGCCGCCGGCGCACGCGCGGCCGCGCGCACAGACTGCTGCCCCAGCGCGGGCGTGGCAGCCGGCAGCGGAGCGTCGTCGACGCGGATGGTGAGGCGCAGCAGCGCGCCCGGGATGAGCGCGCGGTCGGGGCCGAGCAGCGGTAGCGCGAAGCGGTGCGGCTGGCCGCGCGCCTCCAGCGCGCCGGCCCACTCGCAGACGGCGAGCGCCCACACGCTGTTCGCCGGCCCGTCCGCGTCGAGGAAGAAGAAGGTGAGCGGCTCGCGCGCCAGCTGCGCCAGCTGCGACAGCGTGTGCACGGCGAAGGCGTGCTCGCGCGGCGCGTACTCCACGGTGCGCGGGCGGCCGGCCGGGGCCGCCAGCCGCACCTCCCGGTGCAGCGCCGGCACGGCGAAGTAGCACAACAGCCGCGGCGGCTCCGGCGTCGCGACGGCGGGCAGCTCCAGTCGGAGGAGGTCGAGCACGACGCGGCAGCTCGCCTCCTGCGGGCTGCGGCCGAGCATGCCGGGGGAGAGGTGGCACAGCGAGTCCGGCGGGGACTGGCCCTGCGGCGGCGTCGCGTCGGCGAGGTCCGTGCCGCGCGCGGGCGTGTGCGCCGGCGGCTGGCGCGGCGGCGGCGCCGGCGGCCCCGGCCGACTCTGCAAGAGACGCCGCTTCACCGCGTCGGAGTTGTCGCTGGAGGCGGAGTAGGAGTCCGGCGGCGAGGCGCCCATCGTGTTGGTGTTCGTGGGCACCAGGCGCAAGCCGCTGCGCGCCGCGGGCCGCCGCTCGACGGTCGAGCTCGAGGAGCTGGTGATCCAGTCCACCACGCTGTGGCGCGCGGCGGCGCGCTGGTCCTTCTTCGCTGCCGCGCGGCGCGGGAGCTGCGGCGGCGGCGGCGCCACCCCGTCCGTGAAGGCCTCTCTGGCCAGCTGGCGGAACTCGTCCGTCAGCGGCGCGCGCGCGGTCAGCTGGAACTCGAGCGAGGCGAGGTGGCGGCCGCCGGGCGCGACGAGCTTCACGTGGCCGCGCAGTGTCGGCCGCTCCGCCTCGCGCGACCTCTCATCCACGACGATGTCCAGCAGACTAACGCGGCCCTCCGCGATGGTCTCGTACATGGTCTGCGCGACGCGCAGGCTGTGCACGTCGCTGCTCGCGGCGCTGCCGCCGCCGCTGGGGCTGCGCTGGTGCTCCTCCTCCTGCAGCACGGCCTGCACCTCCGCCTCGCGGCGCACCCTGTGAAGTTGCACGAGCAGGTCGCGGGTCTGCAGGTAGTACAGCAGCAGCGCGTCCATCGCGATGCGGAACGAGATGGTCGTGTCGAAGAACCCGTTGAGGCCGCGGATGGACGGCGACGTGACGGTCTCGTGTAGCAGGAAGTCCGCCGAGCAGAAGACGGTGGAGAACAGCTCGGGCACAGGCACATCTGCGGGGACGTCCTGCGCGACCAGCTGCCCGAGGAACAGCTCGAACACGTTTTCGGTGGGCGCGATCGTCTCCAAGGCCATGCCGGGGTCGACGCTGTACCCCCGCAGCGAGCGCACCTGCGACTCCAGGAAGGCCACGCGGTCCATCTGTTGCTCCAGCAGCCGCTGCCCCGCGACCTCGCGCCGCTCGAGGGACTGCGTGGCCACCGCCACCTCGCGCTGCTCCGTGTCCCGCCGCCCGGTGAGCGTCTCCAGGCGCGTCCGCATGAGGTCGTTCGCGAGCCGCGTCTGCTCCAGCTCCGCCGCGAGGCCCGCGTTCGCCTCGTGCAGCTCGCGGATCTGCGCAGCCTTGGTCGTGCGGTCGGGCGGGAGGCTGACGTCGCACTCCTCGTACACGTCCATGTCCTCCGCCTCCTCCTCCGCGTCCGCGTCGAAGTCGAGCAGGCAGGCGGGGTCCACCTCGGGGCCCTCCGCACTCGCGCCTGCCGCGGGGGCCGCCGGCGCCCGGCGCCGCACGCGGAAGCGGCTCTTGACGCCGAATGTGTTGAGCACGTCCTCCTCTGTGAGCCCCTGCGTGTCCGCCTCGTGCGTCGGCCACACGACGCGCAGCTTCGCGAGCGCCATGGCGCGCTCGTCGCGCACGGCGCGCAGTGCGACCGCGGCCGCGTCGCGCTGCGCCTTCGCCTCCTCGCACGCCTCGCGACACCGGATGTGGGTCTGCGTGCGCTGCGACACGTCCTTGTAGAGCAGCTGCGCGACCTCCTCCCAGTGCACGGCGGCGGCGCGCCAGTCCGCGAGGTCCTGCCGCACCTCCTCGCGCGCGTGCTGCAGCGCGCGGTCCGTGACGACGACGAAGTCGGACATGAGCCGCACATGCTCGCGCTCCATCCCGTTGCGCTCCTCCGTCACGCGGTGGATCTGCGCGCGCAGGTCCTCCACGCGGTCGCTCGCGAGCGCGGCCGTCTGCGCCGCGCGCGCGGCCAGCACGAGCTGCTTGCGCTCGTGGATGAGCTGACTGTTGAGGCCCTTGAGCTCCACCAGGAGGTTCTCGTTCGTGCTCTTCTGCGATGCGTGGGCGGCCTCCACGAGGGCCAGCTTGGAGCGGAGGCTCATGACCTCGCCCGTCTTGTCGCGCACCTCTGAGAGCAGCGCGCGGACATCCTTGCTGAGCAGGTCGTTGCTGTCCGCGCCGGCGACCAGCCGACTGCGGAGCTCCGTCACCTGCGCCTCGAGGGAAAAGCGCACCTGCTCCTCCTCGCTGATCCGGCTCTGCAGCGTGCGCTCAAAGTCGGTGATGGTTCGCTTGGCGGTGTCCAGCTTCTCCACCGCCAGGTCGCGCTCGTGTATGAGGTGGTGCATGTGCTGCGTGTGCTCCTCCAGCCGCGACTGCGCGTTGGTCGCGAGCGTGCGCGTGTTGGACAGCTCGTGCTGCAGCGTCTTGATCACCGTCGTGGACTCGTCCAGCTTGCGGCGCAGGTCCTCGTTCGCGTGGAAGAGGGCGCTCGCGGCCACGTAGTTTTGGATGCTGCCCTCGGCGCCCCACACCATGGCGGGGTCCGGCAGGGTCGACGCGGGGCCCCACATGGAGGCCTCGTTGATGGCCGCCGCCCGCGCGGCGTCCAGCTGCGCGGCGGGCGCAAGCCGCACGTAGTCCATGTTGACCTCCCGCGGCTCCGCGGGGAGGGAGCCCGGCAGCGCCGCACCCGCGCCGTCCACAGACGCCTGCGTGACGCTGGCGGAAGGCGGCGGGGGGCTGGGAGAGCTGCCCGCGCGTTGCCTGCTCTCCGCCGCCAGGCGCGCCCGCACGGAGGAGGGGGCGTAGGTGGTCGAGGATGTGGCACGCCGCTGCGCCACCTTGAGTAGCCGCAGCTCCTTGTCCTTCTCGTTCAGCGCCTTCTGCAGCTGCCGATAGCGCTCATCCAGGTCGAAGTAAGAGCCCTGCCAGTCGCCGCCGGGGGGGCGGATCGACGCCCGCGGTCTAGTGGTCATAGTCTAAAAAAAAAAGAGGAGAATTCTATATCACTTCTAAGAATAGTGTGTACTAGCGAGAGAAAGGGAGCGGAGAAGGAAAGAAAAAAAGAGTATCGCTTCTTTGTGGAAGCAAGGCGCTCAGCGGGGGATGACTAAGTATGCGTACATGTATGTATGTATGTATCTATGTGTGTATATATTATCGTACGCATCGAGAACACGATGTTGTCTTGTCTGCTGGTGGTATGGATTACGCATTATCAAATTATTTATTTAGCTGTGAAAAGAGAGAAGAAAAGAGAAACCCACGTCTACCTTCTTCTTGCCTGAAGAGAGAGAGAGAGAAGGAGAGAGAGGGGTGCCTTACAGGCTCTTGTTGTACCGCGCGCGCTGCTGCTCGGAGACCTTTTGACGCTCCGACCCTTTCCGCAGCAGCTGTGCCATGCGCCGCTGCGGGGGCAGCGGCCTCACCGCCTCTCCCTCCTCCTCCTCCCCCGCCCGCTGCTGGTTCTTGCGCTGTGCCTTCTGCAGGAAGGTGTCCCACTTCTTGTACCGCTTGTACCGCAGCTTCTCGTGGTACTCCGCCTCCATCGCCTCGTACCGCTGCTGCTGCGCCAGCCGCGCCTCCTGTACCACGTCCTGCATGCGCGAGGGGAGCAGGTGCTCGTCCACGGACCACTTCTGCTGCGCCGCGCGCGACGGCAGCACCCGGATCTTGGAGTCGCTCAGCTCTTGGTAGCGCCCCACCGTCGGATCGCCGAAGTGTCCTGTGCTCAGGTTGAACTCGTCCTCCCCGGCAAAGAGCTCCCACGGCGGCAGCTCGCTCGGCACGTCCGTGGCCGCGGCGGCCGGCGCGTGGTCGTCGCCACGCTCTTCCACCTCCTCTTCCTCCTCCGCTGCGGGGTCCTGCGGCAGGACGGGGGCCGCCCCCGGCGCGCCGCCCGTCCAGCCGAGCACGTGGCTGGGGCCCTCGGCCTCCTCCACGAGCGGGGCGCTGTACGACATTGCCGCGGCCGCGAGGCCGGCCGCCGCCAGCATGTTCCTCTCCCGGCGGAGCGTCTTCTCCAGTCGGCGGTCCTGCTGCCGCGCGTCGCGCTGGACGCGCTTGAGGTGCAGGTTGATCTCCTTGTTGTCCACCACCTGCAGGTTGTTTGTCCGCTGCGAAATGATGCGGAAGGCCTCGTAGTTCTCCAGCGTGTGCTGCATCCCCTCGGCCTCCTGCTGCCGCCGCACGGCGGGCGTCGGGTTCGGCGACAGCAGCCGCAGCCGCCCGCCCTTCTCCAGGTCCTCGACCGCGAAGAAGGTCGTCACGTGCCACTGCACGGTGTCGAGCAGCGAGTTGGGGACCGGCCGGCGCCAGCGCAGGTGGAACTGGTGGGCGTAGCGCCGCAGAAGGCTCTCCGGCAGCTCGTCCAGCTCCTTCACCTCCGCCTTGTGGCGCACGAGGAAGAGCTCCGGCTCCGACAGACGCACGCGCTCGAGGCGCGCCGCGTTGGGCGGGGCCGGCAGCTCCGGCCCCCGCCGCGCCGGCCGGCGCAGGATGCCCCACGGCGCCTCCAGCACATCCGGCGCGACGGCCGCCCGCTCCCCCTCCGCCAGTGCGCGGTCCGCCTCGCGCGGGCGCCCCGCGGCCGCGGCGCTGCCGCCCATGCGGAGCTCGCGGAGGTCGTTCCCCAGGATGTACTGCACCGAACGGAAGTAGTGTTGGCGGCGCGCCAGCATCTCCCGCACCGCCCGCTCGTGGACGTGCGCCAGGACGCGCTCGATGAGCGCCGCCTTGTCCCCGTGGCGCAGCTGGCGGTTGGCGGCCAGGTAGATGCGGAGCTCCTCCTCGTGGAGGGCGGCGAGCTGCGCCCGCAGGTCCTGCACCGCCTCGCCCGACGCGAGGCGCGACGGGGCCGCGCGCACCGCCTCCGCCATCTCGGCCGTGTGCCACACGTCCGTGGGGTTGCGAATGCGCATCGTGGCGACGGGCGGGCTGCTGCCCGCCACGCCCTCCTGCAGCCGGTCGGCCGACGCGCCAGCAGCCACGTCTTCGGCGATGGTCGCCGCTGGATCGGCCTGCACGGCGGCGGGGCTCGCCGCGGGCGGCGGCAGCTCTCCCTGCGCGTACGCATGGAACTTGGCGATGCACAAGCGGTCCTCCTCGCGCTGCCGCGCCAGCTCCTCCTCGGCGAGCTGCTGCGGGAAGGCGTCCATCGACTCCTCAATCTTCGCCTGGATCTGCTCGCGCAGCGACCGCCGCTGCCTTGCGGTGGCGTCGCGCAGCGCCACGTAGGTCTCCGGCAGCGGCCGCACCTGCTGCTCGACCATGCGGGAGAAGAGCTTGTAGGCCTGCCACTCCAGCCCCGCGCGGCCCATCGTCGCGATGAGGGACGTGTACATGAGTGCATCCGGCTCGATCCCGCGGCGGACCATCAGATTGAGCTGCAGCAGCGCGTCCCTCGCGGCCGCGTAGGCCGCGCCCTTCGAGACGTCCGCGGGGAGGTCCGCCGGCGGCCGCTCATGGACGTGGCGGCGCTGTACACAGGCGAGCGGCGGGGACGGCGCCGCCGCCGCTGCCGCATGGGACCGGGCGCCGAGAAGAGAGCAAAGGAGGCGCCGGCCGAGGGTGTGGCCGAGGGCAAGACCACCACCCCGCAGAAGAACGCGTCTAGTACGTTCTTCCATGTGCGGTCGCGTTCACGAGAAACACTTCAGCTACTGTATAACTTACTATGGCATACAGAGAATACAGAGGGAGAGAGAGAGAGAGAGAAATGAAACGTAAACCCAAAGAGGAGGGATGCGCTGCTGATTCACACAGACAAGCCCATGTTGTACACACATTCACGTGCCACAGGAAAAGTAGACCATCACACTTCAGTATAACCGTTTATCTATGAGGAGATCAGCCGTTGATCGGTCTAAGAGAGAAGGGGAGTGAGAAAGCCACTCTTCTATAGCAATCCCTTTAAGGGGTCATTCAAATATTTCAAGCGCTGTTTGTCGCTAAGTTTGTTCCAGCGCGTCAACAGGAAATCCATCCGCTCGCGAAGGCCCATCTCTCGCACAGACGGGTGCGCCTTGAGGATTTCGTACGCGAAGGAGGCTACGGGAAACTCGCCGGACAAGTCCCGGCCCTGCATCCGCTCGGCGGCGTGGAGCACCTCCTCCTCCCTCTCCTTGGACATGTACGCCGGCCGCGCCGCCGTGTACTTGGAGACCGCGCCTTTGCCGTCCAATGGTCTCGGCGCCGCAGCGGCACTACCCGCGGGCACGGCGTTCGCGGCAGCGGCGCCTCGCGCGCGCCTCGCTGGCGGCGATGGCGCCGCTGCTGCCGCCGGTGCTGATGCCGAGCGACGACCGGCCGACTTCGGCTTTGCTTTCTTCCCCGCCGGCGAGCGTGCGCGCTTGGGGGCAGCTGGCGCCTCCATCGTGGCGGCCGTCACTGCGGCGGTGGCAGGCGCTGGCAGTCTCTTCCGGCCGGCACCACCTAGCAGCCAAGCGCACCTTCGAAGCATAATTCAGAATTTATGTATCTATATACCAACTAGAGCTTCAAATCAAAAAAAAAGAAGAAGAAAAGGAAGAAAGGAAACGGAACTAACACTTTTTCCTCTCTTGGTCGCTACATCTGTTGTCATCAAGACTGCTCGTTTAGCAATTCCGGAAGAGACCCTACTGTAGCCACTGTCAAGAAAAAATTATTATGCTGATTAAAGTGGCTAGTTTTTTTAAAAAAAAAACGTGTTTAAGGTTACAATTCTAGTCATTCCTTTTATTATTGCCTCCATTATGCCGATTTGCATTCAGCTTAGCGGACTAGCTTTATTCATTCTGTTTGGCTTCCCTTTGTTTCGCCCGCCACTCTACCACTCCACCAACCCCTCCGCGTCGTCATCTGCGCCAGAAGGTGGTGCTGAGGAGGTCGGCTGCGCTGGCTCCAGTGCTTCCACGAAGGGCTCTGCGGGAGGAGCAGACGGCGCCTCCTTCGGCTGAGGCTTCTCCTCCACCACTGGCGGCGCTGCCGGCACCGCGGCGGGGGCCGGCTCCTGCTTGGGGGCCGGCGGCGGCGTCGGGCGAGGGTGGGGGGCGGGGGTCGCCTCAGACCTCCGCGGGCTCTTCTGCATCGCCATGGCGCTCCCTAGGATCACCAACGCGCCGACGCGCGTGCTGTCTAGGCGGGCGCTGAGCACCCGCGGGTCTGTGCTGTAAAGGTGGGTCGGGCACAGCGACTTGGGGAGGCAGATGTACAAGTCGTCCGCGCCGGACGGGAGTGCCGGTGCGGCAGGGGCCGCCTTCGCGCTGGCGGGGCGGGGGGGCGGCCGCTTGGCCTCGTCCGCGCGCGCGTAGGGCGCGGTGCGCGGCACCGGGTGCGCATCCGGCGGCCGCCGGGTCGCGCTGGGGTGCGGGGGCCGCGTCGGCCGGTCCTGCGCGCGCGGCGGCGGTGGGCTGATGCGCCGCCGCGGCTGATAGCGGTCCTCGTCGTCGCGCGGGAGGCGGTCGATCACGGTCGGGTCGCGGCACCGCAGCACGAGCAGCGAGTACCCGTGCATATGGAACGGCCGCTTGTCAATGAGGTCCGGCATCTCAATGGAGAACTCCACATACGCGTGGGCATTTTTTTTTCCTCTGTTCATCATCCGCACGGCCTTGACCGGGCCGTAGTCCATAAAGAACCGCTGGATCATCTGGCACGACGCGTGGAGAGGGAGGTGCGGGAGGTAGAAGACGCGGCTAGGAAAGCCCGGCGGCGCGCCTCTACCCACATACTTGCCATCGTCGCTATAGTCATCGTCGTAGCGGTCGTCGTAGCGATCGTCGAAGCGGTCGTCGTAACGGTCTTCGTAGAAAGTGTCGCGGGGCCGCCTGCTCATTTCACGATGGTAAGGAAGCAGTCAAAGGAGAGGAAAGATGCGAAGAAACAAAGATAAAAAGAAAGGAGAAAAAAATGTCTATTCAACTATGGACGCCCTGTGCGATAACAAAGAAAGGGAGAGAAAGAGAAGGAGTACAGATACATCTTTCTGGTATGGAGGTCTATATCAGTTTGGTTTTCCTGTTGCCATGGAACGGCTTTTTGTATGTGTGTGTTTTTCCTCCCTGCGTGATCAGTGACGCTTCATCTGATTGTTTGTACTTGGCTCTATTGGTATATGAGGGAAACCATCATTTGTTATTATTTATTAGAAAAGAATTGAAAGAGGAAAATCACTATCTACTTCCTAAAGAAGAAGGATCTATATTTTTTTTCTTCGCTTCAATCACACATACGATTAAATAAGAAAGAAAGGTCAACTCAGTCAAAACTAAACACTTTTAAAAGAAAAGAAAAAGAAATAATGAAAAAAGAAGGAAATAAAGTGCCAAATCCTTGTGTAGAAGGATAAAGATCCTATATTCCTTGAAAATAGTGAAGCTCTAGCCTTTGTTTTCTTCTTACTCTGCCCCTGCCGCATCCCCAGACTCCGGGTCATCCTCCTGCTGCGCCGGAGCGGCGGCAGGCTTGTCCTGGCGGAGCTTCGTGCCCGACACGACGTCGTCCACACGCAGAATCATCGCAGCGGCTTCGATGGAGGTCTTGAGGGCCTGGATCTTCACCGCCGCCGGCTCGAGGATCTTCAGGTCGCGCACATCCACTATCTCACCGGTGTGGCCGTTGATGCCCCAGTACCACCCCTCGCCGTTCGCGTGGCGGGCGCGGAGGTCCGTGACGACACGGATCACGTTCGCGCCACAGTTACTGGTCAAGATGCGCGGCACGACCTCGAGCGCCATGGCTATCGCCTGGTACGCCGCCTGCTCCACGCCGCTGATCGTCTTGGACTTCGCCATGAGGCTCGCCGACACGTGCATCTCGCAGGAGGCTGCGCCGTGGACAATGCGGGGCTCCAGGATGATGTTGCGCGCGACGCACATGGCATCATGCAGGTTGCGCTCCATCTCGTTGAGGGTGTCCTTGCTGGCACCGCGGAGGACAATGCTACACGCCGAGCCAGCGGAGCAGCCGGTGATGAAGGTGAAGTACTCGTCTCCTAGCTTCTTGATTTCGAACAGGCCCGCGCGGCCAACGTGGTCCTCCGTCAGCTCCTCCACACGACTAGCGATCGTGGCGCCGGTAGCACGTGCTATGCGATTGTTGTCCGTCTTGCGCAGGCGGCGGATGCAGGTGATGCCCGCCTTGTACAGGAAGTGCGCCGCTAGGTCGGAGGCACCCTTCTCCGTGATCACGACGTCGGGCTTGAAGGAGATGATGGTGCTGCAGATGGCGCGCACGTAGTCCTCCTCCTGCTTCAGCAGCGCCTCCCAGTCGGTGTCCTTCGTGACCTCCACGTTGATGGTCGTCTCCGGCTTCTTGTACTCGAGCGGGCTGTCGAGCAGGATGATGCGCGGGTTCTCAATCACGCGGCGCATCTTCTGGTGGATGTGGTCCTTGTTGAACATGACGCCATCGAGCACCTGGCTGTCCGTGATGGAACCGCCCGGGATCTTCTCCACCTTCGCGTAGCGCTTGATGTCGATGTCCTTCACGCCCGTCACGGGGTCCTTCCGCACGACGCGCAGAGTGGCCTCTACCGCCATGTTGCACATGAGCTCCTCCTCGCGGGAGTTGAACTTGGTGCCTAGGCACGCGCGCACAACCTCCTGCAGCTGGGCCTTGTCCTCTGGGTTGATCGTCGTCGCCACCTTCTCCACCGCGGCGAGCGCGTCGTCAAGGGCCTGCGTGAACCCCTTCACGATCTTCAGCGGGTGGATGTTCCGCTCTAAGAGAGGCTGAGCCAGGCTCAGGATCTCGCCCGTGAGGATGATCACCGAAGTCGTGCCGTCGCCCACCTCCTCGTCCTGGGCGCGAGCCAGCTCCAGCATGTGCTTGGCCGCCGGCTGCACCACGTCAATCTCGCGCAGAATGCAGTTGCCGTCGTTCGTGAGCACGGTGCCGCCCATGGGGTCCAGAATCATCTTCAGCATGGCACAGGGGCCGAGGGTGCTGCTGATGAGACTCGCCACCGTCTTGGCCGCCTCGATGTTGTTCATCTGCGCCTTGCGGCCAGACTCACGCTCAATCTTCTGGTTCACAACAATGACAGGCTGCTGCATGTTTTATATAGATGTAGTGTATATAAGTGTGAGAGTGCGAGAAATTTAAAAAAGAAGTAAGCTTGGTGTTCCTCTGGGATAACTAGGAGACGGTGAAGAAAAGGGTTTCGAGAAAGCATGGAAGAAGAAGAAACGATTTTGTAGGGATTCGTCTAGATGCACAATTATCTGCACGTATATGTAACCGCGTAAAACACACGAGACAAAAAGCGCAGGAAACTATTTTTAAAAAAAATGCTGAATAAGTATTTACAAATATACAATAAGTGATGCATAAGTAATATTATTATTATTTAATCTTACTGGCTTTGTGGTTGCTCTTTGACTCCCGAAAAGTAATAATTGTAAGGGAAAGCAATTGTCCTATCGTGGCAATAGCTCTCTTGTCGCTTCATCTACCACCTGCGCTACGCTGGCCGTGTCAATCTTCAGCGACTCCTCCCCATCGGCGCGGGTCCTGCCAGAATTGACAATGACAACGGGGACACCCTTCTCCTTTGCGGCCAGAACGTAACGATAGGCGCTGTACACCTGCAGTGAGGTACCCAGGCACAGGAGACAGGATGACTGACGCACCAGGTCCATCGAAACAGTCACCGTGGCCGTGGGCACGTTCTCACCGAAAAGCACAACGTGCGGCTTCAAGTGGCCCCCACAACAGGGGCAGTAGACCAGTCGCATAGCTTCCACCACGTCCGGCGGGGCCACGTAGTCGCCGTCCGGCTGCATGCGGCTCTCGTCCGCCTGGTAATGCGCGTACAGCTCCTTGTTGTGCGCGATCAGCTCCTGTTGTAGGTGCTCCCGCGAAAGGATGTGCTTGCATAGCATGCAGATTACCAGATGGATATTGCCGTGCAGCTCGATCAGCCGGGCGTCACTTGTGGTGTACTTGGGCGACGCCGCCAGCCCCGCCTCGCCGACGCCGCCGTGCGTGGCGAGGTGGTGGAGGCCGTCCACGTTTTGGGTCAGGATGTGCTGCACCACGCCGGCCCGCTCCAGCGCGCAGAGGCCCATGTGTGTCGCGTTGCAGGAGGCACCCGACATGGTGCGATAGCCTAGCATGCTGCGGGCCCAGTAGCGCTTCTTCTGGTAGTCATTGGAGTTGAAGGCTTGGAAGGTGAGCGGCACAAAGTCGGGCCGGCGGTACTTGCCATGGGGGCCGCGGTAATCGGGTATCCCGCTCTCCGTGCTGCAGCCAGCCCCGGTGAGCACCACCACGTTCCTTTTGCCTACAGACCGGATAAACTGAGCTAGAAGACGACCGTTGGGAGGGCCCATGCAAAAAGAGTCTGTTGTGTGGATGTGAAGCTATGGATAGAGAATGCGCCCTTTGGTTGGCAGTGTGACTTACTGATTGTTTACACGCTACGTGCACGAGAGCGGGAACAGAAGGGGGGAGTGAGAGTGAAGGGTGTGTTGCAGACCTGGAGTTGGCGTGGAAGGAGTGCCGTCCGTGTGCTTACAAAAAACGAACTTGGTTGTATGTTATTTGTATCTGTAGATATTTAAGGATGAAAAGCTAAGAGCTAGAGAATCTACAGATTCTTAAAGGATGTAAATGAATAAACAATGTGAACATGGGTTTGTGTGTGTGTGTGTGTGTGTGTGTCTGTCTGTCTGTCTAGGGCTTCTCGTCATGATCCAGTGGAGGCGGTTGCTTATTCCGTCGCTCAATCCTCCACTCCTTAGTATCTTTGCCTTCGAACGTGAAGTTGTGGGCAGGGAAGCCGTGTGTCTGCCCGGCAAACAGTCCATTCAGCCAGCGCACGGAGCTCTCCCGCACAGTATCCGCCGTCAGCGTGTCCGTGTTCTTTAGCACAAAAGCAGACTGCTTGATGCGAGTGGCCACCCACATTTTCGTGTGCCGTGTGTGGCCATAGCTCTCCACGTCTTTAAAGTCCACGTCCTCCTTGTAGGACAGCAAGACGTGTGGGTGGTCACGGATGAGCTTGCTGACCAGCTGCTCCTCCCAGCCCAGTCGCGTGAAGACGACGAGACGGCCGTCCTCCTTCAACACTAAAAAAGCCTGCTGCACAGCCTCGGCGAGCTCTGTGTACTCGTGGTTGATAACACACCGTAAAGACGCAAGGAATTTCCATGACATGGGTGTCTTGCGACGGCTTTCCTGGATGAGCCACCCTTCCTCTGGCAGCTCGTTTCCAGCCCCCTCGACTATCTCCAAGAGCTGCATGGAGCCAGTGATCGGCCGGTGGACACGTATCGCACGAGCCAGCTTCATGGACTGCTGCGGTGTCAGGATCTGGTATGACGCGAGCGACTGAGCGAGGGCGTGCTGGGGGACCGTGTTGAGATACTCGAGTGTGCTCACGCCGCTGCGCCGACTGTAGCGCATGTCGAAGGTATGGTTGTGCTCGTTGTCCAGAATAAAGCCGCGCTCCGGGTCCTCCAGCTGCGTCATGGATGGCCCCGGGTCAATCATCACGGCATCGAAGGCACGCTCTCCAAACATGGCGTGGATCTCTGACATGCGGTTGGTGAAGAAGCGGAAGCGAGACCCTCCGAACTCGTCGAGAATATCACTCGTCACATGGCGCGCATCCACGTCGCAGTCCAGCGCAATGACGCGCGTGTACGGATGGCCATTCTCGAGCACGGCGCCCGTGTGGTAGCCGCCGCCAAAGGTGCAGTCCAGCACGTCGTAGGTCACAAGGCGCCTCTCGCGCCTTGACAGGGCTAGCTGACCAGATGAGGAAACAAGCGCATGCTCCGTGGACACAAGCGCATCGTTTTGTGGCGATGGACGTGGTGGCGGCGGCGATGAATGTAAACGCGTAGGTCGACGTTTGTGTTTCTTCTTTGGCATTACAGCGCCGAGTGCGCGGCAATCCTCCTTGGTGCTTGGAAACCCATCCTCCATAGCCTTCTTTGCAATGTACTCCGCCATGTTTTGAGCCTCCAGCCAGCGTAGCCCTCCGCAGACACCTTGGAAGAGTTGCTTCATCATGAGCGGCGGGTGTTCAATGCGGTTCATGGCGGACCAGCGCACCGGGGCAACCATCCGCTTCATTGTATTGCTATTACAAACTATTTTTCCTCTTCGTCACAGCGCATTCGTTGTACGAACAGATGAAGACAAGGACTAGAAAAAGACGTTGTAGAAGGAGGCAAGAGGAAGATTCACAAAATGAAGAAGAAAAGGACAAACTGCCAGCAAGCTACAGTGCACTTCATCGTAAAGGCAAAAAGAAAAAGGTAAAATGACACCAACGCTTTCCTATGCAATACCTGTACAAAGCACATTACTTAAATCTCGGAGAGGTAGACAGCGTGCATAGTCCTGTCCCAGCCATCACGAGGAGGCAGCCAACGACTGTCTGTGGCTTGAGCGTGCCTTCATGCAGCACGAGCACGCTCACGAGCACGGTGATGACAAACGCTAAGGAATTGACGACAATAGAACCAACGGAGACATCCACGTCGCGCAGAGCGTAAAAAAAAACGACAGATCCACTCAAATTAACGATCTGAGTGATCAAATATTTGGGACGGTTCAGGAGAAATTGGATGTCATCTAAAGCAGAGCCAGTGGATTGGATCCCTTTACTATACAGTTTTAGCAGTGGATTTGTTACACCCCACAGCATGGCTGCCAGAAGCATCAACAGGAACATGTTCTTATAGATACCGTTAGTAGCTTTATCCACGCCACGTCCTTAGTTTATTCGAAATGATTAAATGATTGTAATATCAACACTTTATATGTATATATATATGTGTGTGTATGTGTGTAAACTGTGTTAAGGCTTCTAGCGAGGGAAGAAGAAAAGGAGTCGGAAGTGAGAAAACACGATAAACGTCTCGAGCATATGTGCGTAGAGCAACTGTAGGGTATACGCGCAGCTTAAAGCCTATGTGTGTTTATTTCAACGCAGTACATCCCCATGGGTTTTTTTTTCTTTTTCTTTTTTGCATGCTTACTTACTCATCATATTACGCCAGTAGAAAATGTAAGAAAAAGAGACCAACAATATATTTGATATCAAAAAAGAATAATAAAAAAAGAATTCCTAACGCTTGGCAAATCTTCTCTTGTTTCTCTTTCCGTCCACATAACCAGGGAACTGACCCGGTTCTCTTCTACGATCAACAGACAACAGACCAGATTTCTTGAGTGGGATACGTGTTAGCGGAAGAAGCTTGGTGATGGCGTTTGCCACTGCCATACGGCACGCAAAGGTGGCAATCTCATTCGCGTAGCTGGGCATCGCCTTCCCTTCAGCCACCAGATTCACGTCGAAATCACGGTAGTCCAGGCGGGCTTCATCGAAGGGCATGAGAATCATTTCCATGAGCCAGGACTTGTTGTCCAAGGCCTCCACAAGCGGCTTGCCCATCATGGTCACCGCACCGGTGCCGTCTCGGTTCTCCCTAATAATGGCAGTGAACATGTACTTCTCGCCATCGGAGCGGCCGTGGCCAACCGCGATGCCTGTCTTGAGGTCGACTTCCGGCTCATCAATGCGAACACCAATCTGGTGACGCGTGTCCTCACCGGCAACCTTGCGGGAGAAGTCCTTCAAGACAGAATAGAAGTGGCTATAGCTATCCGCACTGTCTGCCTCGAGCGCTGCCTTGCTCATCAGGTTGTAGTTTTCGAACATGATGCGAACATCCTCGCGGTTGAAC
Source organism: Strigomonas culicis (assembly GCA_000482145.1). Classification (NCBI taxonomy): domain Eukaryota; phylum Euglenozoa; class Kinetoplastea; order Trypanosomatida; family Trypanosomatidae; genus Strigomonas; species Strigomonas culicis. Next base: position 29,925 of record AUXH01000132.1, read on the forward strand.
TTGCGTCGGCTAAACTCGAACAGCGCGTGCTCCGTCTTAAAAGCGCGCGTCTCTGTCATCCGTCCCATCCACTCGATGAAGTTCGTGTAGTGCCCGGGCGCGTTATCCAGGCCGACTGCGTCGGCCGTGATGGTGCGATTGAGGCGGCGAGGGAGGGAATCCGAAGGCTTGCTGAGCGACTCCAATACATGCGTCACCAGCGCCTGTGCTTCGTACTTGCGGAGGTCGGGCAGCACAGCCGAGATGATCTCGCCGAGCTGCTCTTCGTCGAGGCCGTCCACCGAAGCGTAGTAATCGTCCACGGATTTGAAGAACATGCCACCGCTCACACGCATCCAGGCCTCCTTCAGTGACTGCGCTGTCAGGTCCGCACGCAGCTCGTCGCGGAGGGAGGACAAGGTGTTGTGCTGCGCCGGCACGTATTCACCGGGGTACATGGGGTATTCGCGGAAGTGGAAGAGATTACCGTGGCTGGCCTGATTATTCGACACGATGGAGTGGTCGCCCACCTCCAATGGCATCATTCGCTCGCGCAGCTTCTCCTCTTCACGCGATAGCTCCATATCTTGATTCCGTTTCACGTGCGAGTTAACCCAGGCAAGCCTCTCGCCGTCCGTCTGCGGCACCCCCTGCTTGTCACCCATCGAATTAGCCAAGCGGAACAGTCTTGCGTGCCGGGCCGTACGTGGACTCAGTAGTTGCTTCATTCTACAATACCACTACATGCACACACAAAAAAAAAGAAGAGAGAGAGAAGAGAAAGAAAGAAAGGGAGAGGAAGAGAATACATCATCATTTTTTAAAGGAAGATTGACACAATGGATGCAATCACTAATCTTCAGAAAGAGATGGAAAGAAATAAAACCACTAAAAAAAAGGACCAAATGAAAATGAAAAGAAAATATGCGCTACACACACGTGCTTGAGTATTGAACGGGAAATTCTATCTAGCTTCATGCTGACAAGAAGGCAAAGCAAAAACAAAATGCAGATAGAAATAAGAACTGCAATAATTACGGCTTCATAAAAAAAAAGAGAGAGAATGAGGTAACAAACTCAACAACAACAAAAAAAAAGGAAAACAAGAGTGGTAGTGCAGTAATCATTTTGCCCTTTTCCTTTTCACAACGCGAGGTTCTGCAGTTCCTCGATTGTCTTCATCACTTCATCCTCTTTCTTGCGTGTTTCTGCACGCAACTTCTCCAACTCCGCTCTTTGACTCTCCAGCTTCGCGCATAAGCTCCGCAGCGTCGCATGCTTCTTGACATCTGCTTCTTTGGGCGTCGACGGATCCACGTGGACACGGCCAGCCGCTGTGGACGTGAGCTTCTCCTTTTCGTGCACGTGGGGTTTCTTGACTTCCTCGCGAGACGGGGCAGAGACAGCTGGAGCGGTGTTCTTGACATGCTCCTTCGCACTTGTTGCCGCCGTGGGTGGCGCGGAGCCGTCGAACAGGTATTTCATATTCACTTCCAGCGGCCGGGCGTTCTTCTTGCTGTCAAAATAGTCCTTGGCAGATATCGCAGGCTTGTCTGCAAATGTGGGTGGGTACACGTTTTCCTGAAATTCCTCGGCCGCCATCTTCCGTGGCAGAAGCATCCGCGCTGAGAAGAGCTTCCGCTGACCTAGTACATAGCAGCGTGAAATCTCACACTCCTTCACGTTGAGAGAGCGTTTGGGGAAACTGCAGTACCCTTTCACTGACTCCGACGAGCTGAAATCGAAGCTGTGGACCAGGGCACCTCCTATCAGCTCGTAGTTGCGCACCCGGCCCTCGCCGCGGCTCGCAACAGAGAGGAGGTTCAAGTCCTCATCGAAGACGGGCATGGGCGCTGCACTGGACTGATCTGTGCAGGTGGTGTGAATGGCAGTCTTCATGTTCCGAGGGTCCCACACCATGATCTCGCGCCGCTGCATAAAATCCCACCCGAAGGTGAGAATGTTGTCGAGGCGCTTGGCCCAAACACACTTCTGCGACCGCGCATTCTGATGGCCCTCCGCCGTCGAGACGAAGCCACCCTTGCGAGGGTCGATGATATTTACTTTCTTATCCCTCGTTGAGCTGCAGAGAAGTGAACCATCCACATTCCAGTCTAACCCCGTCACGTAGTCCTTGTGGCAAGTAAGCTCCGTGGCGACAGTGGCCTTCTCGACATCCCAAAGATCCACCACCTTGTCCAGCGATGCAGAGGCTAGCACACCGTTGGCGCTGGGGTGGAATCGGATAATCCCACACTTTTTGAGATGCCCCTCAAGCCGAACAAAAGGCTCTGTCAGGTTTTCCTTCAGCCCTTCTGCGGGTATCTGCCAGCCAAAAATGCTACCGTCTTCACTGGCTGTAAAAAGCTGCTCCTTGTGAAAAGGATTGAACGCAACATCAATGATGCTGCCTCCTTGGCCATGGACAGTAGGAGGATTCGTTGCTGCAAGGCCATGGTCCCCATGTTGGAATACAACTGCCCCACCGCAGTTCAACCATGGAATTGCGACAAATAGTTCATTACACGCAATGGTGTTACTTCCATCCCACAGCGCGTTAGACGGTGAAAGGTTTAAAAGATGCGTGTCTTCGGTGGAAAGAACACAATTGGTGTGTCGGTAATGAGAAACAGTAGCCATAATGCGAGGGTGATCTAAAATAGAAACAGTGGTTCAAATGAAGAAGAAAAACGGTCGGAAAGCAGAAAGTAAGATGATCACAAAAAAAAAAAGAGAGAAAAAAAACATAGTGAATCTGCAAAGACAGAGTAAGGCGAAGAAGGGAAAGAAATGTGAAGCATTCCGTCAAAAAAAAAAACGGAAGGGGAAAAAAGTGCTCGGAAAAAATAACAAAAACTGTGAACACTACAATTCTTTCCTTTTTATGTATTCTTCTTTTTTGTTGTCGTTGTTGCCGTCGTTGTTGAAGCAATGCATCACATTAGTTTTGATCACTACTGGAGGAGGTATTCTTGTTGTAAATGTAGTTCGACTCTTCTAGCATCTTGCTCGCCTCCTCTTTTCGCGCATTCAACTCGTTGCGGTGCTTGCGCCACACCGGTTGCTTTAAAAGCTCATTCACATCATCCGTGGGCCAGCGGAGCACAGCCAGAGATGTATCTCTGCTAAAGATGTACAGTACAAGACTGGATAAAACGAGACCAAAAAACATTTGCTCACCTATGCGGTGTTTTTCGTATTTCATAAAAAGACGAAAGTTCCGACGCTGCGCTTTGATGTACCAGTTCCGGAATTCCCTGTCCCTCAGATCCCACAGCGTATTATACCATTTAGATTCGGGGTGGTAATCGTAAGCACCAGGCTTTTTTCCACTCGTCATTTTTGTTGGTGAAAGAACGCACACACGCAGAAGAAAAGAAATGAAGAGCAAAAAAAAATACAACCCTCAACTAACTAAAGAGATAAAAGGACTGAGTGTTGAGCGGATATGACACATGTGGGTACATACGTACATGCAAAAGCGAAAAACAGAGGAAGAAGAAGGAAAGAAAGAGAGGGAGGGCTACAATAGAGATTCTTCTCAGTGTTTTTTTTTTTTTTGCTTAGCGCTTGCTGGAAGTCTGAAAAGTAAATCATATGCTGATACATAGTCTTGTACAACCATGTCGGTATGATTATGCGTGTTTGGTACCAAAAGATCAAAAAATGAAATCTAAAGTGCATGTTTAATCATGGCACTCACGAAAAAACAAGATGGGTATATAGCAAGAATACGATTTCAGGTATCAGTAGAATTCTTTAATTCTTGCGAGGATAATAAAATAAAGAAAAAGAAAGAAAAAGGGTATAGGATAAATTGAAAAAAAAAAGTGGAAAGGTGATCAGCAAGTATCAGCTGTAGACACATACTGATGAGTTGGTACCGAATTCTCATATGGTGCTACAAGTGTTGCGTGTCCTTATGACGAGGTCTGTAGTGCTTCAGCGTATTTACACTGAACGAAGCTGTCCGGTTTCTCACAATTGTTACTTCTTCTCCGAAGAGAGCGCGTCACCAGCCTTGTAAGCTGCTGCCGCCACATGATCACCAGCTTTCTGAACAGTGTCTTTCACAGCTTCGCTGACATTCTGCGCCGTCGTCTCAACCTTATTATGGGCTTTAACAGCTGTGTCATTCAGAGTTCCCTGCGCCTTCTGAGCTTGTGCTGTTATTTCCTCCTTAGTCCGATGTGCAAACGCCTTTGCCTCCTCGGAGTAACAATTGTTTTGGCCGTCAGACATAGTAGTGAGTGAAAGGTACTTGGATTGTAAGAAGGTGGAAAAAAACTTCACAGATATGAGAGAAGAAAGGGAAGGAAAAAGGTACAGATCAAACATACAGAGTGAGAAAAGTGGAAAGAAAGGGCAAAGTTTTTTAACGCAGTGAGCTGGTATGTATTGAGTAGTGAAGTCTTTTTGTTATAATTGATTCAGTTTGACTGGGAAACAAAAGGAAGAATAGAGAATAAGCCATGTGCACGTCTTACCGTGTCGGTAGCAAGAAATGTATAAAAAAAGGAACCAAAGATATTATTTCTTTAGTTCCTTGAAATAAAACTATCGTATTGTTTTATTTTTCTTCTTGTAAGAAAAAACAAAAAGAAAAAATGTGTGTGTGTGTGTGTGTGTGTGTAGAGAGAGAAAGAGAGAAGAAAAAGAGCTCAATAATGAGCAACTGTCCATTTTGAAGATGCAGGTGCAACTGTATGTCGATACTTTTAATAGATTTGACTCGCAATATGGTAAAGATACTTAGCATTAAGTGCCTTGCGCGGTCTGTTAAAGGTGAACGCATTCACTTCGACAGGCCCTGTCAACTCTTTATTCTCCTTCCTTCTTTCCGGAAGAGAGCACATCACCAGCTTTGTGAGCAACAGCAGCCACATTATCACCAGCCTTCTGAGCGGTTTCCTTTACAGCTTCACTGGCATTGTGCGCCATCGTAGTAGCCTTATCGTAGGTACTCACTGCAGCATTAGTCAAAGATGTTTCCACCTTCACCACCCCTGTGGTAATTCCCTCGTTGACTTGATGTGCCTTTTCTTTCAAAACTTCTTCCGCGTTGTGTATTCCAGTGGTGGCTTTATCATACACACCACTCAGGGTAGCTTCAGCCTTCAAGGCTCCTGCTGCAATTCCATCATTAGCCTTCTGGCTTACACTCTGTAAAACCTCTCCCGTACTCTGTACTCCAGTAGTAATTATGTTATAAGTATTGGCGGCAACGTCACTCACAACTGCTGCAACTTTTTGAGCCTGTGCTGCAATTTCTTCTTCAGTCCGTTGTGCAAAGGCCTTTGCCTCTTCAGTATACGTAGCCTTCTGCTGTTTGTCAGACATTGTGGTGAGTGTAAGGTAGCTGGATAGTAAAAAAAGAATGGTAGAGAAACTGTTCAAAAAAATAAGGAGAAAAAACAAAACGGAGCAAAATGTAAATTCAAATTGCAACATAATAATATGAAAAAGGGAAGAAAAGGGAAAGAGAGAGAAAAGAAGAAAAAATAGTACATAAATAAGTTAGGTGAACCTCCGCGTACACAGATAGTGGAGATTAAAAAAAAAAGAATTAAGTATCAGTGGATATTGCATGGCAAGATAGTATTCATATGCTAGTATACAAATTCCAAAAAATAAGCGCAAAGTGCAAATAAAATCACCGACGCTCTTGTAAGAGACCAGTAAAACGAGTATTCAAATAATTGAGCTTTACCACATGTACTTCACTGTCCAAGAATGTGAAATTTGAGAAAAGAATAGAAATGATGTGGGACTGTATAAAAGCTTAAAAAAAAAGAGAGAGAGAGAAAAGGGAGTAAAGCCTAAAACACCGAAAGTAATTTACAAAAAAAAAAACAGGAAGCCAATGAGCAAAGAGAAACTGTACTGAATTCAAGTTGCAAAGAGGTTCTGTGTGTGTATACGCAGTGCAAATCGTGGACAGTGTACAGAATTAATAAAATGCTTTTAAAAACTCGTAGCGCCACCTTCCAAATGCTGAGCATCCTCATTTATTCTCTGTTGCGTTTGTGGTTACTATTGTATCATTTTTTTCCTTTTGGTCATGCTTCTCAGTAAAACACACTTTTTTACTCTCGTTCTCTTTCATTCCTTTTAAGGAAAAAGCCTCATTGATTTTATAAGCCCCAGCGGCGATTACAAGGCTGACTTTATGTGCAACACTCTTTGTGTCCTCTCTGCCTTCGCAGAAGAGCTCTTTCGTGCTGTGAGTGGAGCGGATTTTCTTTTTCTTATTGTTTCTGCTCATAGTCCTTGTATTTATCAGATAAAAGTGTGATAATAAGAGAAAAAAAAGCGGGTTACAAAGAAATAGTATCATCATATTAACAAAAGTAATAATAAAAGTGAAAGGCAATAAAGAAACGGGTTCTTAAAAAACGTTTATATCAATCAATAGAGTGCACTGCATTTTTCTCCATGGACTAGGGGAAAGGACCAGCGAAAAAACAAAGCTTAGCCTCTAGAGAAATCAATTTGAAAAAAAAAAAATCAGAAAAGAAACGTACGCCCACGAATAATTGCACCACGGCATGATTCCTTCTTCCCATAATAGTATCACGTAAACAATGAAACAAGAGCCAACACACATCATAACAAAGAGCCCCAACATTTCAGCCAAATCACCTTGCGATAACGACATCACCCCCACCCCTCTGACAGCCCACGCCATACAAGAAAAAGAAACCCACCCCCACCACGGCACCCGCCCCACCCCCCGCAAAAAAAAAAGCAGACGCGCCGCCACCGCCTCGACGAAATCAGAGCCCAAGCAAAGGGCCACCCCGAAACAACTCATGGCCGCCCCCGCCCCGCGCCAACA
>AUXH01000133.1:0-36492 GCA_000482145.1 Strigomonas culicis
CGCCCCGCCCCCGGCGGACGGCCCGGCCAGCACCAGCGGTGGCACGCCACGCGAGGACGGCGAGGGCGAGGGCGAGGGCAAGGGCGCACCGCCGCGCAGCGCGACGCGCTACGGGCCGCCGTCGGACGCCTCCTTCCAGTTCGCCTCCCGCGCGCTGCCGCCCCCGGCGGACAGCGGCAGTGCGTGGATCCGCCTCTTCCCCATTTTGGAGGCGCTGTGCACCAACACGGTGCCCCACCGACCGGCGCACACCGAGACCAGCCACAGCAGCGCGAACCGTACCCCTCTGTTTGGCGTCGCGGATGCCAGCAGTGGTGGCGACCGCCGCCGCGGCGTGGGACCCGGATCGCATGAGGACGGGGAGCTGGCGGAGACGCAGCCCTCCGCTGCCACCAGCGTCGTGGTGCTGCGGCAGGGCAGTCACAGTGGGCTGCGACCGTCCGCGACGCTGGCCTCCGTCTCCAGCATGACCACCGGCTCCAGTACGCCCGCGCAGCCGCACCCGCACCACGGGTCGACGGTGAACGTCCATGTGATGCCCGGCGGCCGCACCAGCGCGGTGCCGGTGACAGAGCCCATGTCTCCCTTCGCGCTGCCCTCGCCGCGCTACGCACAGTCTTTGCAGCAGCAGCAGCAGCAGCAGCAGCAGCGGCAGTTTTCGGTCTACTCGGTGGAAGCCAAAAGCATCACGGACGAGACGCCCCCTTCGGTGATGTCGCAGCCACTGCAGCCCCACCGCGCCACCCACCACAGTTCGAATTCGAACCCGAATTGTTCTTTCTCCACCTGTCTCTCGTCGCCGTCCGCGACGCTGCTGCGCGGGACGGCCACCGCCACCACGCTCACCACCACGACCGGCCTCCACAGCACCAGCGTGAATCCGCCCACGCTCACGGCGGCGCGACCCACCGATCCGAGCGGCCTGTCTGTGATGAACCGGAACCAGAGCGAGCCGCATCCCGTGCCCCACCGATCGAAGTGCCCCGCGCTGACCGCGCCCATCCAGCTGTGCTACTGCCGGCCTGTCGTGGAGGCGCTGGACAACGTGGTGCTCGCCGCCGCCGCCGCCGCGCCGCCCGTCGCACCGAACGCGAATTGGTGCTACGTGGAGCAGAAGGAGGAGGCGGCGCGGTTCGCGCGGTATGCGCTCTGCTGGCGCAACGGGTACCAGGTGGCGCTGGAGCTGAAGCACCTGCACCTCGAGCTGCGGAGCCGGAAGGAGGAGGAGGCCGCGCCGCCGCGCCGCGCGGCGGCGGGGCTGCGCTCCCCGTGCAGCAGCCCCAGCCCGCCGCCGGCGGCCGAGGGCCCGGTGCGGGTCATGCACTTCCGCGGTGTGAAGGAAGTCGATTTCTACTTCGCCGAGCTGATGCACCAGAACGCGCTGCTCTGTATGGAGGAGGAGGCGCGGCTGCAGCGGCAGTGGGCTGACCGCACGCTGGAGCGGCAGCGCCGCGCTGCCTCCTTCCGCAGCGACGCTGTCCTTGCCGCCGCGCTGCGCGACGCGGGCCAGGAGCCGGCGGGGGTGGGGCCGCCCGCGCCGGACCCGCGCGGGCAGTGGTGGCGGGCGTGCAGCCACGCGTGGCACTCCCACGAGCTGCCGCTCATCCTCACCCTGACCGTGCGGCAGCTCGACTACGCGGCGCTCGTCGGCGACGTGCAGTACTGTCTGACGCTGTCACTGCTCGTCTGTCTGTGGTGGCGCGTGCGCCACCTCGTGGAGCACTTCGATGCGCTGCAGGACGATGCGGGCCAGCAGCGGCCCAAGCCAGGGCACGGCCCTCCGGCCACAGCCGCGCGGCCGGATGGCGTGACCACCGCGCTCTTGGCGCTCATGAAGAGCACGTTTGCCTGTCCGTTTGTGCCGCAGCCGTCCATACACGAGGCGGCGGAGGACGTGCGCAAGAGCGGCGCGGCATCCGGATCGGCCTCCCCGCCGGTCGCGCCCCGCGGCAAAGCGCACGCGACGACCGCGACGGTGCCTAGCAGTGGGAAAAAGGGTGGTGGCGGTGCGGCCTCGGCCGCACCGCCGCCGGCCGCCGCGGCCGGCGGCGACCCCTGCGCGCCGCTTCTGTCCGAGGCGGACGCCGCGGCGATCCGGGCGGCGACGGCGATGGCGCCGGCGCAGTGGCAGCTGCGGCTGATGCAGTGGCTAGATAGCTACACCGCGCTGCTGCACCGCGCACAGCTCTACGTGCCGGTGAACGAGCTGCTGCTGACGCTGCCGGAGGTGCTGCTGCAGCCGAACAACCCGACGCAGCCCAAGGCGGCCGAGAGCGCCTACGAGAAGCAGATGACGTACGTCTACTGCACCAGCTGCGACAAGGCGGAACTCATCGCCGTGGCGGCGCCGGCCGCCCCGCCGTGCGACGGGCCGCACGAGCGCTACCAGCTGCCGGAGCTGCGGCGCTCCTTGGAGCGCCAGCGAGAGCGCGCGCAGCGGCGCCGTCGCATCCCCGGCGGCGGGGCCGGTCGCCGCCGGGGAAGCCACGCGCCGAACGTCACCCTCGTCGCGGATATCCGGGACCACCCGGGGGGGGCTGCCGCCGGCCCCCGCGGCGGACGGCGCGGCCGCCTCCCACGCCACCACCCTCTGCTCCAAAACGACAAGCGGCGGCGGCAGCGACAGGGCGGGTGCGGCGACCGCGTGGACGACGCCGCTGCCGGAGCGCTCGCTGTCGGACGTGAGCCCCACCACCGTCACGACCCTCCGCGGCGCGGGCGAGGGGGGGGGAAGACGGAGCGACGGCGCGCAGCAGGCACGGACGGCGGCGCGCCGTCGCGGTCCGTCCGCCGCGGCGGCGCGCCGCCGTCGACGCGGAGAGCTTCTCCGCGTCCTCCTCCTTCTCTTCGCTGCCATCGTCGTCGTCGTCGTCCTCGTGCTCCGGGGTGGGGTCGGCCGCCGCCGCCAGCGGGTGCGGCGCCGGCTCCTCCGCGCTCTCCTCCGAGGGGACGCCGCCGTCGTCGGTGCCGGCGGCGGTGCCGACCGCGGAGGCGTCTCTGTCGGTCTGTGTGCCGGCGGTCGCCGCGGGAGCGCCGCCGCCGGCACACAACGCGGTGTGTAAACGCTGCCGCCGCACCGGCCTGCTGACGTGCGCGATCTGTCAGGAGCCGGTGGAGGGGCTCTATGTGTGGCTGCGCGGGTGCGGCCACGGCGGGCACCCGCAGCACATGGCGCGCTGGCTGGAGCACTGCCCGTACTGCCCGCGCTGTGGCACCGCGGCGTCGGCCGCCATGTGCACGCAGGAGGAATGAGTGGCGAGCTTGCTTCTGGCCATCGGTTGTGTAGTAGTTGCTGTTATATCTTTTTTTTTTTGCAATTCGCGTATAAAGAAAAGGAATTGTTTTTACACGAGAAACAGACGTTGTTAAATGTGTATGTGTGTGAGTGTCTCCATTTCTACTCTCTATCTCTCTCTTTAGTTCGATAGAAAAGGAAACAATAATACAAGCACTGACCACATTGTTAAATGTTGGTACATTGAACATAGATTATCATTGGATTTGACATCTTTTTTTAAAACTCTTCTTATTTTTCATTAGCATACGCTACTTCATCTACATACATACACACATCCATACATACAAGAAGAATAAAAATAGAAATAATAAAACAGAAATACAAGTGAAAAATGAAGAAAAGAGCAACAAAAAGACTCCCACCCGCCACACGAAAGAGAACGCAAGAGGCGAGTGAAGTCATCGAGGGGGTGGACAGCGTCGATGGATCGGAGCGGCTTCCCCCGGCGCATGACAGCCCAGTGCACAGGCAGCGGTGCGTGACGCTGGACGGGGAAGAGGAGGAAGACGACGGAGAGGGCAGCTCCGTTTGTGCCACTGCAGCCCCTACGGATCGTCGAATTATCCAATTTGAAATTGACGACGATGACGAGGCAGACGAACCCCCGGCTAAGGAAGCAAAGAACCAAGCACCCTTGGAAACCCATAGCAATATGATGAGCACGTTTGATGTCGCTCAGTTTCTAAGATACGCTTCGCTACTTCACTACACCAACTATCAGAGTTATGTCTGCGACGGCTTGCGACGGAGAGAGGTGTACCTTCAGAGCGTTACGGCGGACGGGGAGACAGAAGACGACACCGTTCGACGTGTTGCTCTTGCTGCTACCACTAATCATAACAACAAGCCGTTGGTAGGGAAGACAAAGGCACAAGTAGAGGAGAATAATGATACGAATTGTTTTCTAGACAAGAGAAGCACCTCCATGTTTCAGGCGAAGGGGCACGATGCGTTCTACGACCGGCCCGCCACGGTGGCGCGCGCTCCCCCGCATGAGGCGGGTGTGGGCACAAGCGGGGTTGAGCAGGCCACCACAACGCTGAAAGGGATCGATTTATTATGCTGCTTTCAGGAGCTCATACTGAGCTGCTACGCGCTCGAGGACGACCGCACGCGCCGGCAGGCAGCTCTGGAGGACCGGCAGCTGCTCGCGTCGCTGCGCCATCACCACCGGCGGGAGCCGGTGTGGCAGCTCCGTGCCCCTCCGCCCGTGCCCGCCAGCGCGGAGGCGGGGGGCGAGGGAGTGGACGTGTTAGCGGAAGCAAATACACTCCTTAATGGTGTGGCGAAGCGGACGAACTACGATGGTCTCTGCGCGGCCGCCCAGCCGCCGCCGGCCAGCACGCTGCCGGAGCAAGCCGCTGAGTACTACACGCTGTGTTGTAAGAAGAAGATGGAGGGGCGCCAGTTTCAGAAGGAGACACGCGACCGCCGCCGGTGGCTCGAGCAGCCGCTGTTGGCGGAGGACGCGCTTCGATACAGCAAGCAGCTGTTGCTGTACGATGCGGAAAAAAAACGGAATACAAATAATACCAATCGAAATCGCCATCAGCTCTTTTACAATCAGTTCCCACTGCCACTGTTTCGCGCCTCTTCCTTTTTCGAAGAGACGCTGCGGGTGATGCGGTGGCTGAGCACGTGGGACCGGCAGGCCCTCACGGCGGAGGGCGCGCACCACCGCAGTAAGGCGGATCGAAAAAGGGAACGAGAGAAGCAGCAGCAGAGAGGCCGAGCGGGGGCCGACGAGGGGGCGCGGAGAGAAACCCCACCGTGCGCACCGCAACCGGAAGAGCGGGAAGAGAAGCAAAAGGAAGTGAAGGCAGCCTCAGCGGAGGCAGAAAAGAACAACAGGAGTGTGGAGAAGAAAACGGTGCTTCTGAACTTCTTCGGTGCGGCACAGAAAAGGGAAAGCAGCCAAAACCAAGTCATTCATATCGACACGGAAGAGAAAGCGAAGGGTAAGCAGGAGCCAGCGCAACACCCCAACGTGGACGAGCGTATCATCGAGTCTGTGCAAACAATCAGCTCGGCGGAGGACGTAAAGGCAAGTCCGCTGTCGCTCACGGAGTCCACACCCAACAACAATGACATATGCCAGCAGGCGGATGACCTTAATAACGTGAATGAGAATACCAGCGCTACTACTAATAATAATGCATTCTTTCATGATTTCAAGTCGAGCTGGATGTCCGCCTTAAAGGGGAAGTTTGAGGAGCTGCACCTCTTCGCGCCTCGGCCGTCCTCGCCGCTGCCGGCCCGCGCGGGTCTTGCCGCGGGGAGCCAACGGCAGGAGGTGGGTGCCTTTTCGGCGCATGGGCACCGGGATGGCAAGCGAGGTCGCAGCGATGCGCCGGAGTCTTCGAAGGTTGTTCAGTCCTTGCCCTTCTACAAGGAGATGCAAAAGGAATGCGCGCGCGAACAGAAACAGTTTCAATTGTACCTCAACGTTCTTCAGAATCAAACGCACACGGCGAGTAATGTTGTGAGCATCAACGGGACGGTCATTCAGGTGCGAAGCTCACGACTCGCGAAGATAGAGGCAGAGAAGAAGATTGCGGAGATGAAGATTCAGAAGGAGCGGGAAAAGCAAAAAGGGTACTTCCTGTCGGCTGACGCGGTCGCGAACCCGCATACGGCGCACCTGCGTCCCAAGTCGGGGCCGCACCGTCCGCAGGACGCCTGTAATGAGGGCTTCCTTCTTCAGCTGCAGCACCAGGCCGGCTCTGGGAGGCAGGCCCGCATACCTTACGGAGATGGGGTGCCGTCGGCTCAAGATGGCACCTTGGGTCTTGCATATGAGCTGCGTGGCGGGGAGGAGAGCAGCTGCGGGTCCATCGACGCCACGGCGTCGACCGGCACGACCACGAGTGGCTCCTCCACCAGCAGCACCCGTGACAGCAGCGTCGACTCGGTGGATTCCACCTCCTCCAGTGTTATTATTAAAGGAAGCAGCAGCAGCAGCAGCAGCAGCATGTGTGAGGCGAAGGAGGAGGGGTGCTCGTCCGCCCAGCGAGAGCAGCGCGAGAAGAGGGAGGACGTGGAGAGGAGAAGGCGAGAGCGGAGCAGCCGTCGACGGCGAAAGAAGCAACGCGAAGCACTGAAAAAGCAACGGCAGCAGCAGCAGCTTCTGAGGGCCAGGCAGCAGCAGCTACAGCGGGATGCGGAGGAAGAGGGGGAGGATGACAAGGAGAACCGCAATGTCACAAATATTCTTGTCGTGGGCGGCGGCACCGGCGTCGGCAAGACGGCCAGTATCTACCTGGCCGCCTCCCTTCTGAACTACACCATCATCGAGATGAACACGTCTAAGAAGCGGAGCGTCAAGAGCATTGAGCGCGTGCTGGCGGAGTTAACGCGCAGCTATCGGCTGTCCTCGGGCGCGGGCGGCCATGCGCTGGCGAGCCACCACGCGCCGACGCCGGATAACAAGGCACTACAGCAGCAGCAGCAGCAGCAGATCCGCCTCACGGTGGAGCAGGAGCTGCTGCGGCTCAAGAAGGAACAGGAGGAGCTGTCGCGGCGCCAGCGGCAAGACGAGGAGGCGGCCGCCGCCAAGAAAAGGGAGGAGCGGAAAAAGGTGTTCCAGAATTTCTTCAAGCCCAGGCAGCAGCAGAAGGTGCAGGTGGAAGAGGAGGCACAGAAGGAGCAGCAAGAAGCAAGGCAGGAAGAAACGGATGGCATGGCAGCAGTGGAGTCAGCGCCTCCTCACACACATCCGCATACTAATAATAACAATAATAAACAAAAGGCCACGGAGAGCGATAAGGAGTCGATTATTAACGTGGACGAAGCGGTCGTTTCACCGCGTAGCAGCAGCGGCGGCGCCTTCCCTGCGACGCCGACAGCCACAAACAATAGTAAGCGGACGATTATCCTCTTCGAGGACACCGACATTGTGTTTCACGACGAGAACGCCAAGGCGCTGTACAACGCGGTCCGCGAGCTGGCGGTGAAGAGCCAGGTGCCCATCATCGCGACCACGACGAACACAAACCCCGGTATCGTGGAAGATCGTTACGATTTGCATCCATTTGAGGAGACGGCGACCGGGGTCGTCCAGCCACGCGCGTTCGAGGGGTGGATGCGGTCGACGGAGGCGCCCAACGCGGACGCGGGGAGGGAGGATGGCGATGCCTCCAGTGGTGGGACGCACTCCTACTATGCGATTCCGTCGCTGCACTACAGACAGGAGGAGGCGGAGGTGGCGCTCTTGCCTTCGGCGGCCGCGCCCTTTGCCTCTCCGAAGAGCAGTAGTAAGAATGAAACGTTTACGAAAATTAACATTTCGGCGAATACGATTTCGCACTACTTAGGGAGGAAGACGCCTTTTACGAAGATCACGAAGAACTCCAAAACGATTTTGTTCATGCAGCTGCTTGTGATTCTGTTGACGGAGCTAGGGCTTCTTTTTTTCAGTGCAACAAGTAGCCCCAACGCGCACCAGGAGAACGATACTAATGTGACACTGAAGAAAAACGCTCTGTTTCATAGAGTAGTATCGAGACTACAAGAGGAAATATTTGGAAATGCCGCAGCACGGCTTCGAACTAGTAGTAATAAGGATAAGAATGACGATGAAGATGAAGAAGAGGCTCTGCTAGTGTTGTACAATTATAACCGATGTGCGTCCATTCACACCGACATGCGAAGTTGGTTGAACCGATTGAAACTGCTACTGCTGGAGCTGCAGTTGGAGGAAAAAAGGGGCGAGCCTGACACCCACACGCAGGCAACTGTTGAAGTCAAGAAGACGATGCAGAAGCAACAGAATCAAAGAAAGAGTATTGCGTCTGTCTATGAGTGGGAGCTATGGTTTTCTCGGTTCCATACCGTGCTCGCGGAAACCGAATGTGGGGCGTTGACGCACGACGGTCCTGTCAGTGCGAATGCCCTCGACGGCGCAGAGCTCGAGGATCTGCAGGCGGAGCTGGACACGATGGACATCCCTTCCTTCGAACATTTCAAGCGCATCGATCTCAGCGATGCCCTCCATCCGGGTAAGCGCAAAAGAGGTGCAAAGACGAACAAGAATAATAATGATAAAGAGGAGGTAGAAGTGCTTTTGGAGGTGCCTCATAAGAAGAAACGAACGGAAGGACTTGAAAAAGAAAAAGATAACAATAATAATAATACATTTCTTTCGCTCTTCAATCGTGATACCACTAATCCGAACAACAAGAATAACGCTAACACGAATACGAATACTAATGCGTTGCTTGCATTGCAAAGGGAAATACAAGAGGACAAGAAGGTGGCCATGCTCGCGCGCGCCGACGCGATGGCGGCGATCGACCACAGCCTGCCATTCGGGCCCCTGCAGCAGTACTACTTCTACACTCCCCCCAGCGCGCTCCCAAGCAGCACATCCGCGTACCGGTACAACAACAATGTGTACAATAACTACAGCACGCACACGCACCTGTACTCGGCCGCCTCCTTTGCGGTCCCACCCGCGCCGCCACTGCCGCAACAGCAGCAGCACGGCGACCCCACGACGACCGCTGCGACGGGGGAGGGCCCTGGCACGAGCCACCACGCGCACCCCTGCGGCGGCCCGCGTCTTGTACAGCGGGACAACATCAGCCACATCTCAAAGAGCAGCAGTGCGTCCATCTTTCGACAGTACTTTTGGAAGAAGGGGCGCAAGGTGGAAGCGGCGCGGCAGCTCGTCGCGACAACGAACTACAACGGCTTTGAGGACACGATCGGCTTTCCTTCCTTACTCAAGTGACTTTTTTTTTTTGCATATACACACATTTTTTTATTATTTACATACACATACACAATTGCGACTGAAATCATAGACTATCATGTATAGAGCGAGGGACAGAGAGTGAACTCTATACTTCAAATCATATATTCATTCATCTGCGCATATTAACTCGTATAGACTTTGTATACATAGGTTGTTGTTGTTGTTTATAATTGTTTTGCGAAGATCCGTGTGGTTGTCACCATGCGTCACAGCAATGAGCTGAAATACGCTTTCTTCTTTGTCTGCATCCCTCTCTCTCTCTCTCTCTCTCTCTTTATAAACGTTTATCTATATAACAGATTCTCTTCCATGTTGAAGGCCCACATTGACGTAGGGGCACCACCGGTCGTGGAAGGTCCATCTTCGATAAGTGATGTCAATGACAACAGCGCAACAGACAAGCTCAATGAGAGTCATCAAGAGAGCGGCGCGGAGGCGGTCGAGTCGCCACTCGCACCACCCTCACACGAAACCACGCGAACGCGAACCTTTGTACAGTGTCATCAACTCGCTCTCAACAAGGATAAAGCGACTACCCCATGGACAGAGGCGCAAAAAAGCTTCCTAGAGTGTTATGTCTTCAGCCCCCACAGTAGCAACAACAATACGGCACTGAAAAGGGGTAATGTCCATCTTCAGGAAGCGTATTACTATACCGGCGAGGTGTACTATGAGGAAAACACTGATGTTGTAGCAGATGGCAATGGAACAATGGTGTACATTTTATACGGACATGTAAATGCTAATAATAATAGTGGTAGTACATCGCCTGTTCCCTTGGCGCTATATGACCGTCTGTGTCATTCCTATTACGCGCCCTCTCTGAACGAGCTATCGCAAATGGATGTGGATGCAGTGAGTAAGGACACACAACAGCGTTTATGCATCGCCGCGGTGTTTCTTTTCGAAGGCGTTTTTCAGAAGAACAAGAGACACGGAAGGGGGAAGCTGCTGCTCCTTCCTTTTTATTCCTTTATCGAATGTGTGTATGAAGACGGCCGGCCAATCCTCAGCCATGACTTGCAGCAGCAGCAGCGTGGCAGCTATGCGTGCTGCTGGCGCCAGCTCGCCTTCATCTCTCGGCATGGATCGGTGCCAGACAGCACAATAGCGTGTGCGGCGACCGCAACATGCAATAATAATAGGTACTAACACGCGACGGCTGGTGGCGGGTGATGGCTACATGGGTGATATGGTGGCCCACCGTCGTCTCTACACTACTAATAATAGTAAGGATGCTGATAATAATACTAATAATGGTATTATCAAAGGTGAGCGCCTCGCGTACATTTTTGCTGAAAGGGGGGATAATAAGAACAAGAATAAAACGAAATGGAATACGCCTCCTTCCAACAATGACAGAGCTACCATAGTCTTCACGGCTGATCTCCAGTGGTGTTTTGAAGTTCGCTTCGTGCCGTTTCACTTTGGCAAATTCGTTTGGAAGAACCGACTCAACCGTCCGACCGATACCGCCTATTACCATCTCCACAGCAATGAGGAGACGGACGAGGACGAGAGCTTCATTGGTTTTGTTGATACGTCTCCCGCCGCGTCGACCGACGCCGCGATTGGCGCCATGTGTTTTGGTGTGCATAAGCGGCAGGCCCCCAACAGCAGCAGCAGCAGCAGCTTTTACTATTACATCGGTGGCTACACATCCCCTCCGGAGGCCTGGCAGCGGCCACCCGAATGCCAAGGCAGCCCGCAAAAAGCGGCTGCTACGGCGATGCGGGGCAGAGGGGAGCGAGCGGGCGCTGCTGTGCTTTTTTCGCTGGAGCCCACCACCACCGCGATCTTGATCCACCCGCGTCCTCCCACGAGCGAGCAGCGTGGCGAAGACGATGTGTGTCATCGCCACGGTGCACATATTTTATTCGCTGGCAACCCCTCTTATTTATTAGACAGCAACTCTTTCTTTCCGGACTTCGAAGATGTACCGGCACCTACGACGGGAGAGGATGACGATGCGCTGTACCTGCCGCTGCTCACCCCTCACTACTCTCGCTACCCGGAGTGGCAGCAGCAGCCGTACGATACGAACGGGAGCGACACCATTCTGCTGTTCGACGAGTTGAGGATAAAGAGCGCCTCGTGCGCGCTCAATGGGCTGTGGGAGCCGCTTTTCGCACTTCTCGATGACGCGCTCGCACATGGACAGGAGGGCGAAACAGAGGCAACGGCAGCAAAGGACGAGGTGCTTTTGTTTTTGCAGTGCCTGAACCGCACACGACAGCAAACGCAAAAGCGAGAGAGGGGAGAGAATAATCTCAATAAGAACAATAATGATGTGTATGTGAAAGATATTTGCTTGTTTATCTTTCAACATCAGTTCAGTGACCAGTGGCACCGGCTTTTTACTTCTTTTTATAAGTTCTTCTTTTTCCTATTTGGGAACATGGAGTTGGATGACACAAATCGCGAGGACGAAGGCCATAATAATAATAATAATAATAATAGTAATAATAATAATAATAGTAATAATGATAATAATAGTAATAATGATAATAATAGTAATAATAATAATGCATTACAAGCGCTAAAAGCATTTTTAAAACAAAACGGCGGACGCTCGAACACTGCCGAGTGCACTACTAGCGATGGCAATGGCATCCCATCCTTTTCATTTGAGACGAAGAGTAGCACCCCTATTAATAATAATAATAATAACAATATTAATAAAAAGTTTGACTTGGCGTTGCATTTGTTTTCCTCTTTCGTGCTTTCTGCCGCACTCCGCATACTTCCTTTCGTGGTCCACTGTATGAATGCCCTGAGCGATGCCAATATATCGATGGCACACACACACTTTTTCAATAATAATAATAATAATAATAATATTTTTGTTGCAGCGGAAGTGAATGCGCAGAATGAAATCGAAAAAGAAGTGCTCTTGTTTTGTTACGAGCTTTTATTTGATCGGTTTTGTATAAAGTCCATTTTGCTGTCCATGACAAAACGGTTAGACTTAACGCAAAGTATTAATAATAATAATAATAATAATAATAATAATAGTGTGTGCTTAAAAGAAGGAAATGCGTTTGGGGTTCCTTTTTTGTTTTCCTCCGCTTCGTGTCAATACTTCTACAGTCGCCACAGCGACACGGTGGGCCAGCGGGGCTCCGGCACGTTGCAGCAACTGCTGGCCTCCTTCCATCATGCGGTGCAGCGGGTCGGCGGCAGCTATGGCACCGTCGAAGCGATGCTCTTTTTACTAATGCCCCTGGAGCAGCAGACGGCGGAGGAAGATGTACGTCACCGTATGCACCAGCAGCTCAACGAGATGATCGATGTGACTGCACACGTGTTCACACTGAATCCGGCTTCTAATACGAATGACTGTGAGACTGTCCACTATGTGCTTCATTCCAAAATGGAACGTATCATTCATTTATTGTACCTGGTGATCACCTATTGCGATGCGCATGGGGTTACTGTGAGTAAAGAAGGAGTTCAGCACCAGTTGGCGCTGCTCGTGATCATGGCAGCGATGCGTGCCGGGGGGAGCGCTACGCAGCCGCAGAGCCACTCTCCGACCGCCCTACCGGTACGCTCGAATGGGTTTCTGTTTGCGCTGCAGCAGCGGCAGTTTGATCCCTTCAGTCTCTTGCATCTTCTGTATTACATCTACGAGCGGGTGAACCCCACGCTGCCCTTGACGAGCCACGCCCCGTCGAGGGAGGGGGCGACCACGACGGAGAGCATCGCGACATGGATACGGACGGTGCAGGCGCAGAATTATCTTTTTGGTGGGGAGGAGCAGAGATGGTCAACTGGTGATCAGAATAACACGAAGAAGAGCTTCTTCTTTTCTGTGTTGCACTTTTACTATGAGGTCTGCGCATCCATTCTGTCCTTGGATTGTTTGCCCATTGCCAACGATGACATCCATCCGCAGCCTGCGTTACGGTTTCCGATACAGAACCAGCACTTGCGGACTTTGTTCTGTTCCGTGGGGACGTCGCTCTTATCGCAGCGCGCGTTGCATTTTATATTTCAGGATAACAATAAGGATAATAATACTGTGAAACAGGAAATTGACGCCTATTTTGCCTCGGCGCCCTCCAGTAGCAATGGGATGAGCCGCGTGCTCTTCGCCAAACACGTCAAGCTAAATCCTGGCACCCTGAGGCTGTACTTCCCTCACACGACGGAGTGGTTCGTCCGCGACTACGCAAACATCTACGCGTACGTGCGCGGCGGTGCGCGCCGCTGTGGGGCGGATCTCTATCGCAGCCTCGACGACCTGCACGCGGACCTCAGCGCCTCCCCCACCCCGCCCGACGCGGCTGGCTCGTGCCCGGACGGCGCGGCTCGCGCGAGTGTGCGGTGTGCCGAGATCCCCTCCATCGCGGTGTGGGTGGCGGGCTGCCTGCTGGAAGCGGTTGATGCGCTGCAGGCGCTGTGTACAAGGGCCGAGCCCGGCGCGGGGGGGGAGGCGCCGCCTGCCCTTCTCTTCACGTGGAGGCACTTTCTCTTGGCCTCGCGTTTGTTCCCCACGGCACACGGTGGGCCGCCCGCCACACAGCCGGCCGTGGCGAGCCCGCCGCCGGGCCTGCCTGTGCTGCTGACGAAGGCGGAGTTGCTATACATTCATTTTCTGTTTTCCTTCCTGGCCCTTTACTTTTCGATCCACTGTGAGCTGAGCATTACACGGAAGAGTAAAAACACGAGTGCAAATCCGAATGAGGAGGGGTATGACAGCGACCCGCATCACAGGCGGAGCACGTCGCGGGCCTCCACCATGCAGTACAGCTCGCTCTTCACAACGTCCAGCAGCAACAGCAGCGCGGACAGTGGCAGCCTGCCGCGTGTGTGTGAGGCGATGGGCAGCCATCCCCCCACGCACGACAGCAGTCGACTCGACATCTCCTTCAGTTCCGAAGAGAACAGCAGCCGCAACAACCATACGACCGGTCACGCGCATCAGCAGCACCCGCTGGCCACCCCGCGCTCGTACCAGTCCGCCTCGACCTCCTCGGTCGATCGGCAGCGCTTCCACACGCCGACGATGGCGTCCGACACGCCGCCGCTGGTGGTGCCGCCGAGCCTCGAGCACAGCCCGCGGCCCGTCGGCACGTCCGCCTCCCTCCCCCGTCGCCTCCTCTCCCCCACCACGCCCCCCAGCCGCCGGTACAAGCACCCCCATAGTGGCGCGAACACGACCACTGCATTCGATGGAAAGGCCTACGTGCTGCTCGTCCGTGTGCCAAGCGGCTTTGTGCATGACATCGCATTCGAAGCTTTTGAAAACGCTCTGAGAGGCGTCCAGTTTTACATGGATCGTCATCAAGCGCCGACGTCCACGGCGCCAAAAACAGAGTAGGTGGCCGAAGCAGAAAATAAAAAAAAGAACAGTATGATTATACAGTTTGTGTTATCGTTTTGTATATTAGTGTGTCACCATGAAACGTGTCGATGCATTTTCCATGTTATAAACTACACAAAAAGAAAAAATAAAAGCTATATCCAAGTTGTTGTCCATGTAAGGCATGCATTGTGTATTGTATCAGCAAAAGGTAAGCCTACGTTTTTGTCTCTTCCACTGTTTTATCTCCTCCTCTTTCCTTCTTTACTTGAAGTTTTAGATACTAGTTTCTTTTTCATTTGTTTTGGTATCCGTATTGAATAGACAATTCATTCTTGCATTTTCTTGTTGTTTTGCGTTGTTACTATTTTTGTAGAACGCACAACACATAATCTCTTCGTACTACTTAACTTACATTATAATTCTTGTTCAATTTAGTAGAAGAGAGTAACTCCAATAGAGGTTTCGAATATTAATACATAAGTAAAGGAAGTAAATTTACATAAATAAATAAACAAATAAATAAATAAATTTATACAAGATGAGCTCAAAAGGACACTCCTCGCCGAGCGAAGACGAGCGCCGCACGCACCCCTTCGGGTCGGACGACGCCAACCACCGCAGCCACAACGGCAGCTCGCAGGAGGGCTCCTTCACACGCCGCGCGGTCACCGCTGCCGGCGCCCAGCATCCGCCCTACGCGGGGAGCGACAACACCCCGCTGCCCAACTCGATCACAAACACGGCCAACACGTCCTCCGTCAACACGAGTGGCTTCGCGTCGGGCGTCGACCGGCGGCAGCTCACGAGCCTGCTGACGGACCTGAACGCGTCCAACAGCAGCCATCTGGGGGTGAAGAGGGGTAATGGCAACACGAACAACGTGAACAACCGCAGCGGCGGCGGCAGGACGCCCCCTCGCGGCCAGCGCCTGGCGCAGCTCCGCCCGCACGGCGCCGCGAACGCGAACAAGAGCGTCGGCGTGAACCAAGCGGTCGCCATCGGCGCCGGCTCCTCCTGGGGCTCCGGCACGCGGCGGCCGGCGCCCGTGCGCGGCAACAGCAGCGGCCGCGAGGCGAGCCGCGACCCGTCCCAGCCGCCACACGAGCCCGCCACCCGCGCCGCGCACGTCGACTGCGCGCCGGCGGGGCCCCGCGCCTACGGCGCGGCCACCCGCCACCTGCGCTCGACACCGGAGGAGTACTTCGGTGGCGTCGGCGGCCCGGCCGCCACGCGCGTGGCCTCGCAGCCGCGCGCCGCCGGCGGGGCCCTTGCGCCCGCGGCGCAGCCCTCCGCGGAGCTCAGCCTCATTCCGATCAGCGAGCGCGAGGCCGCCGCCGCCCCCCACCGCGCCGACTCGACCTATTCGTCCTACTCCTACTCCTACTCCTATTCCTCCTACTCGTACTCCTACTCCGCCACGGAGTCGACCGGGCCGGCGCGGCGCGGCGCCAAGAACGCGGCGGACGAGCTGTACGAGGAGTTCTACGAGGAGGAGGTGGAGGAGGACGAGGAGGACGAGGAGGAGCCGCGCATCGACATCATCGAGGGCAAGGGCCACGGCCGGACGCTACACGACATCCTCTACGGCACCCCGACCGCCGGCGCCAACGCGCGGCGCGACTACAGTCACGGCGATGGCAGCTCCTCCAGCGCGCCGTCGGCGGCGGACGGCAAGAGGCAGCGGCGCGCGGCCGCAGCGAAGAAGAAGAAGCAGCAGACGCACCGTCGCGACAGCGACAGCGACTCGACCGCCGTCGAGAGCGCGCGCGCGAGCACGCCGGAGCGCTGCGTGCCGAACCGCAAGAAGCACAAGAAGGACGCCGCCGGTGGCGCGAAGCACCAGCGCCGCCACGAGCCCTACGCTGAGGACGCGGAGGAGGAGAACCACGAACCGGTGACGGCGCCGCTCAAGGCGAACAAGGCCTCCGCCTCGCGCTCCAAGCGGCGCGACGCCAGCGAAGCAGAAGAGGAGGAGGAGAAGGAGGACGTCGCGGTCGTCCAGATACCCACAGGCCCCGCGCGCAAGCGGGGCGCGGCGGTGGTGTCCGCGGAGGAGCCGGTGCCCCATTCCAAGGAGCACGACTCCCCCGCCTCGCTCGTCGATAGGATGCGGGGCCGCAAGAAGAACGACGACCGCGCGGCGGAGCCCGCGGCGGAGCCCGCGGCGCACCCGCCGCAGCCGGCGCAGGACGACCAGCCGAAGAAGAAGGGCGGTGGCACCCTCTTCAGCATGTTCACCTGCTGCGGCTCCAAGGACGCGGTGAAGACAAAGCGCGAGCCGGCGGCACCCAAGCCGGCAGCGCCTGAGCCGTCCGTGGCGCGCAGCACCGCAGATGCCGCGCAGTCCGCGCCGCGCGCGGCACACCCGAAGCGCAAGGCGCGATCGCCGTCGCCGGTCGCGGACGCGGTGTCGATTCCGACGCCGCGGGACCAAAAGGTGAAGACAAAGCGCGAGCCGGCGGCACCCAAGCCTGCAGCGCCTGAGCCGTCCGTGGCGCGCAGCACCGCAGATGCCGCGCAGTCTGCGCCGCGCGCGGCACACCCGAAGCGCAAGGCGCGATCGTCGTCGCCGGTCGCGGACGCGGTGTCGATTCCGACGCCGCGGGACCAAAAGGTGAAGACGAAGCGCACCGGCAAGGGCCGCTCGCCGGCGGTGAGCACCACCGACGCGGAGAAGAGCCCCAGCAGGGAGAAGGGGGACGGCGTGATCCACCGGCGGCCCGTTTGGGCGTCCAAGAAGGGCACCCGCAAGCAGCCGCAGCGGCGGCACAGGTCGGAGAAGCGGGATGGGAACGAGACGACCATCCTGAGTCTGGACACCGCCGGGTCGAGCCGCAGCCCTGCGCGTGCGCAGCCAGACCTCGTAGTGTCGGAAAAACGGGGGAAGAAGAGTGGGAAGGGGGGGAGGAAGGCCTCGCCTTCCACGACGCGTGATCCGTGGGAGGGAGTTGACTAACGGCTGGGACAAAGAAAGGGAGGGAGCGCTTCTTCCTTACTTTCGCTTTCGTTCATTTGAGGAGTTGCCTTTTTTTTTTTCACTCCCCCCCCCTCCTCTCTTCTTCTTTCTTCTTTTTTTCGTCGACACATAACTAAAAAGGTAAATAGAACTAGAACTACAAACGACTGTAATGTCAGAATCAAATTTCTCTTTTTCATTCGCTTCTTTCTTTTCATTCAATTTATTATGATCTATATACAGTCTTTTATAGAGTCCCAAGAATAAAAGAAAGGAGAAAGGCAGAAAAGAAAAAAAACTAACGATGGTGTTATATATTATACATAGCTTCTATAGGAATGGCATGTGTAATACGGTCGCTTCGTTTTTTTTATTTTGCTTGTTTGTTTGCTTGCATAAAATACTCCCCTTTTTTTTTTCATTAGAGCTTTAATATTTTTCATCATATTTTTGTTGTTCCTCATGGTGTCTCGTTTTTAACATTAAACACTTAATTTGTTAGAATAAAAATGAGACATGTATTAGAAATGAAATTGTTTTTTATTTATGGTGGTCATGTGCATTCATAGCTTTCCTTCTGGTGTGTGGTGTAGTTTTTTTTTCTCTTTCGGAAGAAGAGAAGAAAATGTAGTTTGAAACAAAAAAAAGTATATATTACATCATCGCCTTCAAACAAAAAAAAAAAACATGCTTATAACTAATTAAGTCAATAAGGGGAAGAGAATGCATGTCTGTGTGCACTGCGTATGTCTTCCGCCACTACGAGCGACTTTGTTTGGCTATAATGATGCCATCACAACGGAACTATCACCCTCTCTCTTCTTGTTTCTCTCTTTGCATGTTCTTGTCTCATCATATAGTATATTTTTTAATTGTTTTTTTTTTTAAGAAACTACTAGCTTCTAGTTTCTCGTTGTCATTTTCACAAACACACACTCATTTAGTACTTTTTTTTTACATCTTGTATATTATTTTTCTTTCCTTTTTGTTCTTTTCTGATATAGTTTTCTTGTTTTTCCTCGTCCTTTTTTTTTTTTGCTGATATATAAAAAAAAGAAAAAAAACGTAAAGGAAAGAGGAGAATAACTGAGTGAACGTTAGCACATCGTAGTTTACTGGTTGGAAAGAGAGAAGGTGGAACAGAATAAGGAAAAAGAAAGCAAGCGAGATATAATACGTACATACACATACACGTGAACAGGAAACGCAAAAATCATTAGTGATCCTAATAAATAAGAGTAATCTAAACCACTACCAATGCACTGGGGTAATACAGGTGCAGGCAAGGGCAAGGCACCGCCGGCAGCGGCCGCCAGCGGCGCGACCAACGCGGGCACCGCGTGGGCGACGAGCGCGAAAACTAGCAATCCGTTCCAGGCCTCCACGACACTCGGCCGGAAAGAGAAGAACAGCAACGCCAACAACTCGGAGGGCACCTTCGTGGTGCCGACCAGCAGCACGGCGACCCCCACGCCGCCGGCCGCCTCGGGCCTCACGGCGACGAGCACCAAAACGAACAACACGAGCAGCGTGACCGGCGCGGGGCGCGCGCCGAGCTTCGGCCCGCCGCTCGCCAGCTACCCCCGCGGCGGCGGGGTGCCGCCCAGCACGAGCCCCGGCGCCGGCGTGGCCGCCGCGGGGGGGCTGCCCGGCGGCGGCGGCGGCGCGCGCGCGAAGGGCGAAGCGAAGGGCGGCGCGGCCAACGCGGCGGTGCACATGATGAACGCGAACCTCAACAACACCTTTCTGAACACGAACCCGAGCAGCATCAACATCACCGCGGCCGGCGGGGTCACCTCCGCGGGGAGCGAGCACCAGCCGCAGACGCGCCACGCGGTCGCCCTCACCGGTGCGACAACGGCGGCGGCCAACGCGGCCAACGCCTCCGGCGTGTACCTGAGCGGCACCAAGACGAGCTTTACCGCGGTGGCGGACTACGCCGGCGAGGCGGCGGCCGCGGTGGGCCAGGTCACGACGAACACGGGCGGCGCCGCGGGCGACGCGAGTGATGAAGAGGTGGACCGCCTACTGCGCGAGCTGGAGCGCTCGGTGGAGGCGCCGTGCGCGATGGTGGTGATGCGCGACGCGACCGAGGCGATCGAGGCGCGCGCGCTGACGAACTTCGATCCGATGTACCGCGACGTGTTTCTCGAGCAGCGGCTGCGCGACACATTGGCGGAGCTGTCGCGCGTGCAGAGCAGCGAGGCCGGGCTGCTGCTCGCCGCGCGCTTCATCGAGGCGCTGCTGCCGGTGCCCTACACGAGCCCGCCGGCCAAGTTCACGCGCCTCTGTCGCAGCCTCATTATGCTGATGCAGTGCGGCCGCGAGAAGCCGGCGCGCGAGGCGCAACGGGTCTACCGCCGCATGCTCGAGCTCGACCAGCAGCAGAGCACGCACGAGCCGCCGCTGAAGCTCTTCGTGTCGAAGGAGCTGAAGGACACCTGCGAGCTGGCGCTCATGCAGCTGCATGGGCGGATGCAGCAGCAGGCCAAGACGCCCTTCCAGGGGCAGTACCTCTACGTCATGCTGCTCGGCGCGACGACCGCGGAGGCGAGCCCGCGCTACGTGACTGCGCAGCTGCGCGGGCAGATCGCGCAGCTGGCGACGCTGCTCGCCGGCAACTCAGACCGCCTGCTGCGCGCCGCCGCCTACGAGTGCCTCGTCGCGCTCTACCGCAGCACGAGCGACATGCGTCTGAACGAGATTGTGATCGAGAGCCGCCGCGCCTGCGACGAGGCGATGCGGCAGCTCAACATGAGCCAGAGCAACGAGGCGAGCATCGTGTCGTCGCTGTCCGCGCTGCGCGCGCTGCTGTGGAGCCGCGGGCTGCACTGCGTCGACAAGCAGTCGCTGCCGCAGCTCTGCGTCCTCGTGACCGAGCAGATGCGCATCTCCAAGTCGCCCCTCGTGCGCGCGGCCGTGTGCGACCTCATCCCGCTCATCGCGCCGGTCGACATCGCCTCCGCGCCGCGCCGCTCCACGTACTGCGCGACCATCATGGAGCCGGTGAAGAACGTGCGCGACGAGCGCGGCAAGGCGCACGAGCTCCACAACGTCGCGCAGTTCATCGAGGGCGTCGGCTTCGACGTGCTCGACGCGTCCAACAAGACGAACCTGGACTCCATCGTGCACCGCTATGCGTCGCGCGCCGAGACGCAGGAGGCGTGCTGGCACATCCTCGCGGCGATCTGTAGCTACCGACCGCACCAGCGCCGGCGGCCGACCGGCGCGTCGCTGCCCGGGGGGCAGCCGCTGTCGTCGCCGACCGGCAACTTCAGCGCGACGAGCAGCCGCTTCGGCTGCAGCGGCACCAGCCCGGTGCTGACGCCGACCGGCGCCAACGGCCCCGTATTCCCCTTCGGCCGCGCGACCGCGTCGCCGCCGCGCCACCCCGTCCCGCTGCGCTCCGTCGACGACACGGCGGCCGCCGCCGCCGGCGGCGGCACCAGCAGCAAGGAGAGGAGCGGCGGTGGGGTGAATAAGGGGCGCAGCGAGGACACCATGAGCACCGGCCACTCCAGCGCCGCCGAGGCCAGCCACGGCGCCAAGACGCTGAGCACGGCGACGCCGCTCAGCCGGGCGGTGACGAACCCCTCACACAGCCGCTCCGCCTCCGCCGAGGCAAACCTGTCCAGGGAGGAGCCCCTCGACGCGGCGCATGCGGCCGTGGCCTTGCCACCCGCGGTGGTGGAGCTCGTCCGGCGCTGCGTCGTCTATCTCGAGGGCGCGGCGCTGACCGCAAAGCTCGTCGAGTACGTCGAGAGCGTGCGGCTGGCGGTGCCGGCACTTCGCGCGGACATCGAGAAGGCGCTCGACCACCTCGTGGATCTGACGCTCCGCAAACCGGAGGAGGCGCTGGCGACGGCGGAGAAGCCGTCGTCGTCCCACGTGACGCGCTACGGCGGCGGCGGCGGCGGCGGCGGCAGCGGCAGCAGCGCCTTCAACAACACGAACCACCAGGAGATGCCGCTGGTGGGGGCGTCGCCGACCGCCCCGACGGTGGGCGCGCTGCCGACGAACCTGAGCGCGCAGAGCCCCGTCATGAGCCTCATCACGCAGTACTTCAAACCGGCGGAGTTGCCGGCCGTCTCCGACACGCCCGGCTCCGCGTACGGCAGCCCGACCGGCAACGCCGTGGGGCAGCAGCCGCCGGCGCCGCCGGTGAAGAGCGACCTGCGGGTCGCGCTCAGCGTGTTCGCGCGCAGCCCGGTCACGACGGTGCAGCAGCTGGAGGAGCTGAAGGGGCTCGTGATGCCGTACCAGCGCCACGAGGACGCGGAGGTGCGGCTGCAGAGCAGCGAGACGGTGATCACGTGCCTCTCGCAGTGGGTGCGCTACGCGAAGGACAACAAGACGTCCACCTACAGCACCCGCGTCACCGAGGTGCTCGAGTCCTACGTGCGGAACGCGCAGCTGGAGGTGGACCCGGTCTGCCAGCTGAACGTCATCTCGCTGCTGACCGCCGCAGCGAACCTGCGCCCCTTCCTCTCCGAGCAGCGCATTCTCTCCGCCCTGCTGAGCTTTCTCGGCGGGTCGCAGCTGGTGCGCGAGCGCATGGTGGAGCTGCTCGTCGCCATCACGCAGGAGCCCAAGCCGACCGGCTCCGTGCAGTCTGTGCAGCAGAGTCTCTTCGTGATCATCGAGTCGAGCGTCGTCGTGCTGGAGTACACGAGCGAGACCCGCACGCTCATCCGCAGCCTCACGGACCTGCAGACCTTCACCCGGCTGTGCGTGCGGCCGCTCAGCAGCCACCTCGGCCGCATCTTCTACGCGCTGCGAAAGAAGCTGAACGAGGTGAACTCGCCCGACGTCGTGACGCTCTTCGTGCTGCGCACCCTCGAGACGATCCTCAGCGCGCTTGTCCGCAACGAGAAGACGATCTTCCAGTACCAGGACGACGTGGCGGAGCTGTACGGCCCGGTGGTGAAGATCCTGAAGGAGACGTCCTCCCCCGCGCTCTGCCACGCGGTCGTCAACGCGCTCGTCTGGATGAACCGCATGTGCATTGTGCCGGAGCAGGAGAACATCCAGAGCCAGCAGCACCTCGTCTCGGTGCTCACGCACGTCTACACCGGCATGAACTCCACCCGCGAGGAGCTGCTGAACATTCTGACGCTCTACGGACAGATCGGCGCGGTCGATCCGTCCGTCAACACGCTCGTGACCGGGACGACCAAGAAGAAGAACGAGGAGGCGGCGGTGCAGGACGAGGCGGACCTGGAGCTGACGTACGACTACACCGTCATCGTCTACCGCACGCTCAGCCGCATGCTGGACGTGTCGCTGTCGGAGGTCGTCTGCTCTCAGGCGCTGCGCACGCTCCTGCAGTTTATCCGCTACACGCAGGACCGCAAGGAGCTCGTCGGCGGCGTCCACGCGGTGCGGGCCGTCGTGCAGGTCGCGAAGAAGAGCACCGACAGCCCCGCGCTGCGCATCGAGGCACTTCACGTGCTGGCGGCCATCACGACCCTCCGCCACGAGCGCATCGCGCGGCTCGTGCTGCCGGAGATCGTCGTGCTGCTGGAGCAGCTCTGGGCGCCGTCCGACCACGCGCTCTTCCGCTGCGTGCTCGAGGTGGTGAGCTCGCTCAAGCCTGGCAAGCTGTCCGGCAAGGAGCAGTCCGAGTCCTGGGCGTGGCTGTACCCCCGCCTGGCCGACGTGGCGCTGCAGGACCACACGGAGTCGCGCGAGTTTTCGCTGCGCGTCGTGGAGATCGTCCTCAACGCGAGCTACATCCCGCCGCACTGCATCCCCATCGTCTTCCCCATGCTCATCCAGTTCGTGCAGCAGTCAGAGCAGCTTGTGGAGGTGCGCGGGCAGTCCCTCTGCGCCGCGGTCCACATTGTGTGCGAGCTCAAGGCGGTGCAGTACTTCTCCACGCTGCTGCACAGCATCAGCACCCTCACGCGGCACTGCAACCTCAACGAGGATCTCGGCGCGCGGCTGTCGACGCCGGGCGTGCGGGAGTCGCTCAAGGTGCTCGCCGCGCTGCACCCCAGCGGCCGCGCCGTCATCAAGGACCTGCGCGACTGCCTCACGAGCTCCTACGAGCGCAACGCGTCCGTCTACGCCGTCTCGAGCACGCTGCTGCCGCAGCGCAGCTCGTCCTTCACCAGCAGCGGCGGCGGCACCGGCACGAACTATATGCACAGCGTCTCCCCGGAGGACCTGCCGGACGAGGAGGGGACCGCGGCCGCGGCGCAGAACGCGCTGCCGGCCGTCCCCGCCGGCTCCCCGCAGGAGATCGCGCTTCTGATGAAGCACATCGAGTGGGGCCTGCGCGTGAAGGAAGATAAGTTGCGCGAGTGGTTTGCGGAGCTGCAGAAGCTCATCATCCTCGTGTCGCCCAACCCCGCCTTCCGCATGATGGTGGACCTCTTCGATAAGCATGAGCCCCTGCGGCGGGAACTCTTCCACCCGTCCTTCAAGTCGCTCTACGAGACGCTGACAGCGGAACAGATGAAGCGCGTGAACGACGTGCTGACGCTCGTGCTCAACTGCAACGACAGCGAGCTGTCCGGCAAGTGCCTCACCCTCGCGGACTACCTCGACCACAACCAGCCCAACATCAAGCCCGAGGTCGCGAAGCAGCTGCGCTCGCTCGACCACCGCGTCTACGCGGCGGACAACGACTCCATGCTATACAGCATGAACTCCGCGAACAGCAGCCATTTTTCCTTCCTCACCCCGGGCGAGGAGTGGACCGGGTCGCACCACGCGCCGCCGCGGCCGACGCAGCCGCAGCCGCCGACGCTGCCCGGCAACGAGGCGGAGGCGAATGCCGCGCCCATCGTCGTCCCGGCCCCGGCGCCCACCGCCGCCGCGGCAGCGACGAGCAGCAAAGCGAACCAACCCGGCAACAGCACGACAAACGCGGAGCCGGATGAAAGCGCTTTCGACTTCGACTCCACCGACGCCTCGCTCGTGCAGAAGGGCGAGGGCAGCACGTGGACGCCCTCCGGCAGCCTGGACGCGCCCCCCGGCAACTTCGGCACCGCCGCCAGCGCCAAGCGGCGCGGCGTCAGCGCCGCGGGGGACGTGAGCGCGACCGCGGGGCCCAGCGCGGCCCACGCGGCCGCCGCCGCGCCGGTGCTGAGTGTGTCCGTGGTGGGTGAGGGCAGCACCAGCAGCCCCGCCGCGGTGAGCGGCACGACCCCGCCCGCGCACCGCAGCGCCGGCAGCAGCCACCAGCTCCTCGCCCAGCTCATGCTGTCCTCACACATCCCGTTCCAGCCCAACGCGCTCTTCTCGACGGAGAACATTGTGAAGGCGGCGGAGCGCACGAACATGTACGACAAG
Source organism: Strigomonas culicis (assembly GCA_000482145.1). Taxonomy (NCBI): domain Eukaryota; phylum Euglenozoa; class Kinetoplastea; order Trypanosomatida; family Trypanosomatidae; genus Strigomonas; species Strigomonas culicis. The sequence continues at coordinate 24,620 of AUXH01000133.1, forward strand.
GCGATCAGCTACATGGAGAACAAGGTGCACGGCGCGCTACAGACGTACCGCTACATCAAGATGCCGAACGAGGTGATCCAGAAGGTGGTGTGGCCGCTCGCGTGGCTATACAGCCAGCGCGAGATGCACGAGTCGGTGGTCGGGCTCTTTCGCGCGATCCACTACCACGGCGGCGAGGACAGCGAGGGCTTCGGCTACGAACTGCTGCGGTGGTGGGAGGAGGCACAGTGGGTCTACGCGCGGTCGGTGACGGCCGACACGATACGGCTCGGCACCGCGCCCAGCATCGTCGACGGCTACGTGCGCACGCTGTGCTTCTGTGGCGAGTGGAACCGCGCGCTGGAGACGGCGAAGGCCGCGTGCTTCCAGTCCATCATGCCGCCGTCCAGCAGTGTCGCGACGTGCGGCGCCATGGCGGCGTGGCTGCTCGGCAAGTGGGAGGATGTCAGCCCGCTCGCGGAGTGCATCACGGAGCGCAACTACGCCTCGACGCGGCTCTTCTACCTGAACAGCTACTGCCTCCACAACGCGCTGCAGGAGAAGTCGCCGGCCGTCTTCGACTCGCTGCGGCAGTCCATCACACAGTCGAAGCTCGCGCTGGAGGACAGCCTGCGCACGCTGCTGCCCATCAGCTACGCGCACGCCTACGAGAACATCGTCATGCTGCAGCACTTCACGGAGATGGACGAGGTGATCGACTACTGTCAGTGCCGCACGTCCAAGGCGCGGCGGCAGCTCATGGAGCGCTGGGCGATGCGCTTCAAACTGCTGAAGCGCGACTCTCTCATGCCGAGCTTCCGCTCGCTCATGCTCCACTCGCTGGTGCTCAACACCTCGGACATGTCGGACACCATCCTGCACTTCTGCCAGACAATGGGCCGCGACTACCCGCGCCTGACGCACTGGGCCATGTGCTGGCTGCGGCAGGGCACCTTCTCGGAGGAGCGCAGCGGCACCACGAGCGGCGCCAGCGCCGGCGGCCCCGGCCACAACTCCGCGAGCCACGCGCCGTACGTCATGGTGGGCTACATCACCCACATCTGGGGCCAGGGCCACCACACGGAGGCCATCGCACTCATGGAGAAGTTCCTTGCCAACCGCGGCAGCGACCTCGTCGAGACGAACGCGGAGTGCTACGGCAGCGCGCAGCTGCAGCTCGGGCGGTGGAAGCAGGATCTGCATGCGGACTCCTTCTGGAAGAAGGGGTTCCGCGAGAACGAGCTGGTGCACTTCCACAAGGCAATCCGCTCGTCACCGTCGAGCTACGAGGCGTGGCACAGCTGGGGCCTCATGAACTACCGCGTCCAGCAGCGCGACCACGACCTGACGACGGGGGAGCAGCACACCTTTGTGGAGGCCGCGCACCAGGGCTTCGTCGCGGCCATCTGCCGCTGCAAGGACTCGAGCGAGGCGCTGCCCGGCGTCATGCGGTTGCTGCAGCTGTGGGTGATCCACAACGGCGTCTCGCTGCTGAAGGAGACGGTCGCGGACAGCATCAGCCGCATCCCGATCGACCACTGGGTGCTGGCGATCCCGCAGCTCATCGGCCACCTCGGCCACGTGAACCATGACGTGCGCGAGGTAATCAGCATGATCCTGCGCTCGCTCTGCGAGATGCACCCGCAGGCGGTCGTCTTCCCGCTGCTCGTCGTCGTCATGTCGGACGACATGCAGACAAACCCCAGCCCGCAGCTCGTGCGCAAGCGCGAGCTCGTGCACTCCATCGTTCAGCACTGCCAGAAGCGCATCTGCAACGAGGCGGAGACGGTCGCGAAGCTGCTTGTCGATGTGTCGGCGATCCCCATCGAGAAGATCCGCGAGAACCTCAGCCAGGTGGCCACCGCGTGGAACCCCAACGCGGAGTACGAGGAGGACACGGAGGAGGTCGTGTACCGCCTACAGAACACGATGGACATCTTCCAGGCGAACCTGAAGCACCTGCTGTACACGGTCGGCAACATCGGCAAGTACGTGCAGGGCGTGCTCGAAGACTACCGGCGCGGCGACAAGGAGAAGGCGGCCACGATCGTCGGCCAGCTCGTCGACGAGATCACCAAGCACGTGACAGAGAAGCTCGGCAAGGAGCCGCAGAAGGCGCTGGAGCCGCTGCTGCGGCTGCGCAACTTGTCCATCTGCGTCTTTGGCGAGTACGACTTTCGACAGCAGGAGTACCCCACGATCGCGTCCTTCAGCTCGAAGCTGGACGTGATTCCGTCCAAGAAGCGGCCGCGGCGCGTGCAGCTGAACGGGTCCGACGGCTGCCTCTACTCCTACTGCCTCAAGGGCAACGAGGACATCCGCATGGACGAGCGCGTGATGCAGCTCTTCGGCATGGTGAACGTGCTGCTGAACCAGCACCGCGCGCCGCACAGCGCGCAGATCCACCGCTTCCCCGTCATCCCCATCAGCTCGAACGTCGGCCTCCTCGGCTGGGTCGAGAACGCGAACACGATCAACAACACCATCTGCAACTACCGCAACACCATCTCGAACGTGCGCACGCACCACGAGTCGACCATCCTGCGCAACTACGTGTCGTCCTTCGGCCAGTGGGAGAAGCTGAGCATCATCCACCGCACGGAGGTGCTCGACTTTGTCATGAACAGCCCGGACTGCGAGGCGATCGACATCAGCCGCGCCATGTGGCACCGCGCGAACACGGCCGAGCAGTGGATCGAGCGCCGCAACGTCTTCACCACCTCGCTGGCGACCATGTCGATGGTCGGCTACGTGCTCGGCCTCGGCGACCGGCACCTCGGCAACATCCTGCTGTCCATGTCGACCGGCAAGATCGTGCACATCGACTTTGGCGACAGCTTTGACGTGGGCCGGCTGCGCCACGTCCTGCCGGAGACGATCCCCTTCCGCCTCACCCGCATGCTCACCAACGCGATGGAGGTCTTCGGCGTCGACGGCGTCTTCCGCGCGTCGGCCACGAACACGCAGACCATTCTTCAGAAGAACCGCGATAGCATCATGGCGCTGCTTTCCGCCTTCGTGTACGACCCGATTGTGCAGTACAAGGGCAAGATGAAGAACATGATGGAGAAGAGCCGCTCGCCGCAGGACGTGGCGGAGCGGATCCGCAACAAGCTGCGCGGCACGGAGCTCGCCGTGCACGACAGCAGCATCACACCCTTGAACACCACGTCGGAGAGCTGTAAGCGGCCGGATCTGCTCTTCATGTCGAAGGCCTTCGACGACGACGCCGAGCGCGACCAGACGATGGCGATGGGACCGGAGGAGCAGGTCGGCTATCTCATCCAGGAGGCCGTGCGCACGGACAACTACACGACGCTGTACTTCGGCTGGGGCCCCCTGTGGTAAGCGTGAAGATGCGTCAGCTGACGCAAACAGAGCGCATTCACCTATGCTGCAAGCGTTACTTTTTTTACTTATATAGAAATAAAACAAAAGAAAAAAAAAGTGGCTTTTTAATATGCAGTGTGGAAGTGGAAACTAATTACTTACTCTTGATAAAAATAAAAATAAAAAAACTGACGTTATAATAATAAAAAATAATTACTTGGCTTTACCATAATTCTTTCCCACCAAATATTCCTATATATACATCCAGAATCAGTAGGGTGAGAGAGAAACAATACTTGCACCAAAATGATTTACTAAAACAATTATCTTTAGAAAGAGAATTTAAAAAAAAAACATATGCAGTGTCTTACATTTCATTTCTCTTTTTCTGTTTATTCGGTTTTCCCTTTTTTTTCTTGTATACTTGCCCTTCTTCTGTATTTTAATTCGTGCTCCTTCTTCATATAGACACAGACAAAACAATTCTGAGACGCCCAACGCATTAGGCCTTGTTTTCATTGATCTGTTTATTATTGTTTTGATACTCTTTTTTTTTACTTAATGATGTGTGTATGTGCGTTTGTATGTTTCATTTGTTGTTGTTGTTTTACTGAGATCGTTTGTGTTCTCTTCTGTTAACTTGTTTTTTTTGCTGGTTGGTGAAATAACTCGTTAGTGTATAACATTTATATTCATATGTTTGACATGGTTATCAACGCACCATTATTATTATTGCGTGATGTGCAAGCGTATCCGTTAGTAGATGTTGTTGCTCCACCCCTCTTGTTCGTATAGCAAACATCTCTCTCTCTCTCTCTCTCATGTTTTCTCTGGTGTACATGTGTGTACCAAGCCAAACAAGATAAAACCAAAAAGAGCATCAGTACAGAACGCACACATGTTGACGCTCCGTCTCCCATCGCCGCCCTCCAGCGAGGCGGAGCTGCCCTTCGCCGCGTCGGCCTCCAGCTCGGAGGAGTCCCGCCGCGCCATGGTGGCGACGCGGGCGGTCTACCCGGCGGGTCTCGCCTACGTGGAGCGCGCCGCGCTGCTGGTGCAGCTGCGGCAGGAGGAGCGCCGCTGGCAGCAGTGCCACGCCGACCCGTCGCTCGCGCAGCTCTACCACGATCACGCCCAGGCGCGCCACGCCGACGTGAACCTCAACGAGGGCGAGGAGGAGAGCCAGACGCGCTACCAGGCCTCCAAGAAGAAGAAGTTCGTGAAGCTGAGCGACGACGATCTGCTCATCGACTGGTACGACGTGCTGAAGCTGGAGCAGCAGGACGGGGCGACGGAGGAGCAGATCCGCAACGCGTACCGGCGCCGCTGCCTGGAGACGCACCCCGACAAGCAGCGCAACCACTCGGATGAGCTCTTCAAGCAGGTGCAGCGCGCGTTCGACATTCTCGGCGACCCGGAGGTGCGCCTGACGTACGACTCCTCGCGCCCCTTCGACGACGCCATCCCGGAGGAGACGCTCGGCGACAAGGACTTCTACGCGACCTTCGCGCCGGTGTTCGAGCGCAACAAGAAGTGGAGCCGCGACAGCGCGCTGCCCTCGCTCGGCACGGACGCGACGCCCATCAAGGACGTGGTGCGCTTCTACGACCGGTGGAACAGCTACCAGAGCTGGCGCGACTTTTCGCACGCAGCCGACCTCGAGGAGATCCACGAGGACATGCCCCGCGAGGAGAAGCGCTTCTATCTCCGAGAGAACGAGCGGCAGCTGGCGCACTTCAAGCGCGAGGAGCAGCAGCGTATCCGCGCGCTGGTCGAGCGCGCCCGCAAGAACGACCCGCGCCTCCAGCGCCAGCGGCAGGCGGAGGACGACAAGCGCCGCCGCGAGGTGGAGGCGCGCGACGCCTTTCGCGCGAAGCTGCAGAACGAGCAGCAGCAGAAGCGGCTGGAGCAGGAGGAGCGCGAGCGCGCCAAGAAGGAGGCGGAGCGCCGGGCCGCGCAGGAGATCAAGGACGCGATGCGGCAGGCGCACACGGACGTCGTGGCGCTCTTCGTGTCGCACCAGCTGCTGGACGAGGCGTCGTCGAACAAGCTCTTCTGCACCGTCGTGCGCCAGTCGAACATCACGTGGCTCTTCTCCAAGATCAACCAGCTCGCCGCCGCGCAGCAGGTGCTCGCGCGGCTACAGGGCCTCAGCACCGCCCGCGTGCCACGCCACAGCACGACGCTGGACAGCGCCGTCGCCGCCGACGCGACCGCGGACGAGGAGGAGAAGCAGGAGGTGGAGGTCGTGCTCGTCTTCAACGCCATCATCCACGAGAAGGAGCGGGAGGTCGGCTTCACGCGCTACGGCGACCCCGTCAAGAAGGCGCCGGCGGCGAAGCAGCCCGCGGCCGCGACGTCGGCCGCCGCGGCGGGCGCGCCGGCGCCGGCGTGGACGGAGGATGACCTCCACCGGCTGCAGAAGGCGACCGCCAAGTTCCCCCCGGGCACGATCGAGCGCTGGTCCAAGATCGCCGTCGCGCTGCGCAACCGCTTCACCGAGGAGCAGGCGATGGCGAAGGTCAACGAGCTGCAGCACGCCCTTGCGGCCGGCGGCGCGGCAGCGCCCGCCGCGGGAGAGAAGGCGGCGGCTGCGGGACCTGAAGGACTACAAGGAAAAGGACAAGTTCCAGAAAATCGCCAAGATGGTGGATGGGAAGTCGGCCAAGGAGTGTTTTGATCGCTTTAAATTCCTGTGCGCGGTGAATAAGAAAAAGTAACGGTGCTACATAATTTAATATAAAGCGTATGACTAATAAGAAGGAATAAGAAGAAAAACAGAGGAGAAAAGAAGATGGATACTGTGGCTGCTCGCTCTTTTCGTCATGCACGTGCGTGTCGCTTTTTCTTTTGATGTGGTGTATGTGTGTCTGTGTGTCTCTATGTGTTTGTATCTCTCTTTCTCTTGCTCTTCTGCATTTGCGTTACTCTTTTTTGTAAGTGAGGAAACGGATCTTCCAGATATTTATTGGTGTCGTTGTGTGACATCGCCACGACTATACATTGCATTGTTCCTGTTGCTTTTTTACGTTGTTTCCTTGTTTGTTTAGCTGTGTGTGAGAGAGAGAGAAATACTAGCAACATGCAGTTCCAGCAAGGCCCCCCTTTTAATAATAACTACAATAATAATAATAATTACGGGCCCCAGACCGGGTTCGGCGGTGTCGATGATGCTGTGCTGCGCATGGGCTTGCAGTACGGCCAGACCTTTGTCCAGCAAGGCATACAGCAAGGGGAGCAGAACCTCCTCGCGTACATGCCCATCGTCTCCAACCTGGCGCGCTACTTCTGCGTCAGCAACAGCTACGTGAAGAAGAAGCTGGGCATCATTCTCTTTCCCTTTTTGCGCCGCGTACCGGCGCCCGAGCTGGAGGGCGGTGCTGGCACGGCGGAGGACGGCGGTTTCGGGAGCCCCGTGGGGTTCGGCGCATCCCCGTGCCGTCGAGCGGTGCCCGGCTGCGGCAGCCGGCCCCCGCCCTCCCCACCAAGGACGCCTACGCGAACGACCTCTACATCCCTTTGATGGGAGTCACCACGTACATTATTCTCTCTGCCTACTTACATGGGCTCGTGTATGCGAACGCGGTGAGTACGCAATACCTCCTGTCCACCGCGACGGAGATGCTGGTGTGGCTGTTCCTCGAAAACGTAGTCTTCAAGTTGATTGGCGTCGTGCTGCAGATCCTTCGCGGGGTGCCTGTTCTGGACGGTATGGCCGTGTGCGGCTACAAGTACGTGCTGCTCTGTGTCGTCCTCCTTTGCCGGTCTGTGTTTCCCGGCAACGGGCGATGGTTCCTCTTCCTTGTGTTCATGCTGTACGTGGTCTCGGCGAACTCTTTTCTGACGTTCAAACTCCTCGTGCGGTCGTACACGCAGCCAGATGGCCGCGCGATGCCGCGCGCGCGGCTGCTCGCCATTATCGCCACACTGGTACAGATACCATGCATGGTGCGCATGTACACGAGGCCGCTGGGCACCTAAGGCACCGAAAAAATCAGGCAAGAAAATGAAAAGGCGATAATAGATGTCCCCACGTCAAAAGCTGTGCGCAGTTGCTTTCGCTGTCTTGTTATTGTATCTGTATGCTTCTCCCTTGTTGGTAGTGCTGCGTTGCTGTTCCCCGTAGTCCTTTGGCACAGGTGCGGCTGTCATGTGTTGCGCAGAGTCCCATTTCGAAACACTCCTTCGTCCTCTCCTCACTCTCTACTCGAACCCCACTTGTACCAAGGAAACGAAGAAAACGTGCAAAAGGTCTGTGTCCTTTGCTTTTAGGAAAATGCTGTCGTGGAACTTGCAGGGCCGCAGCGCCTTCGCCGTCCTGGACCCGACCACACGCCACCGCATCGCGCACGCGCACAACATGACCCGCTGCCGGGATCAGCCGCTGCTGTGGGTGCTGGAGGAGCTCATCACGATCGAGAGTGTGGGCGGGCTCTCCGGCCCCCTCTTCCGGGTGGAGTACTTTTTGTGTCTCGTCGCCCGTGTGTTGCAGGCGGCGCCCGACCCGGCCGTCGTGCTCGCCCTCCTGCGCCAAGACGTGCACAAGTACCTGCGGGTGGCCGCGCTATTTATGATCCGCCTCATTGGTAATGTGGCCATGCAAAAGGAGGCGGTGCGGGTGGGGTGGGACGACTACCGAAAAATACGCGTCTACGGAGACGAGGGGGAAGTGGACTACGTCTTCGACGCCACTCTACGAGGGCGAAAGCACCCCCGCGAGGCCGCTGAGGGAGAGCAGCCTCCTGTCAATATAGAGGAAGCGAAGCCGGCGCACTACTTCATTCTCTGCATGGATGAACTGACGGACCGCCTCTTTCGTGTGGACAGCGACGGTGAAAAGCGGTCACAGTTTTTTGGCGTTCCCCTTCCGCCTCTCATGTTCACACCGCAAGGCACCTGCACCGCTTAATGGTTTTCATCCTCTCTGGAACCATAAACAAAAAAAAAACTTCCTTCTTGTTGCTGTTGTTTCCCTCACGTTCATTTCTGGTTTGTCTACGCACACACTGCATCCACGCATGCCACGCCATGTACACCCTCCTTCCTTTTCTCTCCCACAAAAAAAAGAAGATACTTCTTCGGTAGACCAATACACCACTTTACGCCCAGCGACACTCAGTGCCATGAGCCGCCTCGATATCGAACAGCAGCTGCGTGATCTGGAGAAAAGGGGTGGTGAACTCTCCGCCTTCGATGTTGTAAAGATTTCCTTCCTTCGGAGGGAGTACTACGATTGCGTGCAGCAGGCGTCCGTCGTTATCGCTGCCACGGCCGCCGTCCTCGCCCTTCTTCTACTGATTCTATCCGTCTTTCCGGCGAAGGTCGCAAAGCTCTACGCCAAGAACATCACCGCCGCCAGGGTTACCTTCTTTTCTTCGCTGACTCCCTTTCTCACCTCCCTCTTCGCGGTCTCGTGGGTGATCCTCGTCAGCGCGAATGGCGTCTTTTCTCTCATGAAGCACGCCGCCCTCTTGCACGAGGAGCACCGCAAAGTAGACCCCTCGATCGGGTCCCCGAAAGAGCTGGCCCTTGTGGAGCTTTTGCGGTCGGCACCCTTTCTGACTTTCGCGATTGAAACGATGGGTATCATATTTGAGTGGACAGCCTACGCCCTTTGCCGGACAGATGTGGAAGTGCCTCTCATGGGAGCCTTGCTGGTGTTTTTCCCTAGTCTGTACCAGTCGTTGACATTGGACTCCACAGAGCCAGATCGACTGCCGTTGTGGATCACACACTCTGTTCTCTTCACCACTCTCTTCGTGCTGTTTTGCCTGTCGCGGACCTTTGTCATGGTCAACTACAAACTAATAAAGGAGGAGTACAACAAGCACCTGACAAACTCCCTCTACAAGGATCGCAAAGAAATGAAAGAGCTCAAGAGCAGGCCGGATGTTATGCAGCGACGCAGCGCAGCGGTCAAGAAACGTTCGTAATTCAATTTGTTCATCCATAATAAACAAGCATCACACAAGTTCACCCTCTGCAATTGAAAAATGATGCAACTACCCTCTGCGAATGGCCTCCTTCCCGTCAGTATGGACCCCGCCCTCCCTACCCCGCCCCTCTTTCAACTTTTCAAGCAACAACAAAAAAAAGAGCATACCACAGCCACGCAGAGCGGGCCTATGCCCTGCTGCCCTTTCCTAGCAAGGATCCATCCATCCCGCCTCCCTGGGCGCGGAGAAAGTCAAGTGGGCGCATCCCCAAGGGGCGTCCTCTGGTCGCCACGCGCTCAAAAGCTCCCACCCCACGCTTTCTCAAACGACATCTGCCGGAGGGCACACGCAACAACGTCTCATGACCCCCCTCCATTCCCTCGTAACTTGACGTTCGGCTGCGCTATGTGTGCGGGGGGGGGGTCGACGTTTTCCGCTATCAAGCAAGCGCCAGCCCGGGGGCACCTCAAGAAAAACAGAACATAAGCGCGCTGCAAAAAGAAACCCACGGGGCGAAGTGAATTCATCCAAAGCGCACGACGTTTACTACTTAATCTCTTTTTTTTCTAACCGCTTGGCCACTTCCTAATACCCCTCCTTTTTTTTTCGAAAGGTGCGGGGCGGCGCACCCGGCCCCCAGCCCCTTTAAGGCACCAAAAGAAACAGGAGGGGGGGGGCCTCGGGCAGCCGCCGCCGCACCAACGCCACGCATCGCACAATCGTAATGTGCAAACGCGACTTTTTGCCGACGCTGTGTGGAGTCTGGCGTTCGGGCGCGCGTTGAGTTAAAAAGGCGCGGCCGGGGGGGGGGGGGGGCGCGCTGTATTTCTTGGAAAAGGCTGAGGGCAGGTAATCACGGGGATTCGGCCTGTCAAAAACGGAACCTAAAAAAAAAACGGAACTGATAAGAAATGGGGGAGCGGGGCGGGGGTACTCACGCAGCACGTCATCTTTTTCTCTTTGCGCGCGCCGTTGGTGCGCGCCTCGTTTTGCGCCACCCGCGCCAAGCGCCCCTCTTTTTTCCCACGCCCCGTGATATTGAACAGACGCGCGGGGCCGCCAATGGCAAACAGTTTTCCTTGCTTTTGATGCGCTGGCTATCTTCAAACAAATAAAAGAACCCAAAAAGTACACAGAAATCATTATGTGCAGCGAGGCTCGTTGGCTTCGTTACTTTTATTTTTGTGGGGTCGCTGCAGAAAACATGGAATCGACAACAGTTGAGGGGGGGGGGGGTGATCGACGAGGGAAACCACCGGCCTCCAAAGGCGGCATAATCATATTTGAAGAGAGCGCCGGGTCGATCCGTGCCTCTCTGGTCTGTTTAAAGGCCTATTTCTTTCTACTTTTTATTTGGAAAGATGCTTTTTGCGCGCGCCCCGCGGGGCGCGCACTGCTGTTATTATGTGGGTAACTCTTTGTGGTTTTGTGGCTAAACCAGAACGAGCAAAAAACACTTCTATTAGCGGTATTTGGCGCGCCCCCTTGCTTGTGGATTTGTCGCGCATGAACACGATAATCAATCGACCCATTCCAAGTGAAATGTACTTCTCTCGCGGTTTCTCCTTCTTTTCCATTCTGATTGTTGCCCTGTGCCGTCACCATTGCTATCGCATGTCGTTGTCATTCTTTTTTCTTCAAGGGGCGCGGGGCGGCCCGAGCCCCTCGGTAACACCACACGCACGGACACACGCAACGCACACAAGCGAAACGATTTGCATCGCAGGGGTGAGGCATACAAATGAAATATGAGACTAAGAATGAATGAGAATAATACTGTAACCTGTGAGCTGGTTGTTGATGGCCGTCTCGTTTGGTGCGTCTCCTCGGCGCGGCGTCCGCGGGCGGGGAGCGCCCAGCTCGGCGTCCGAAATGGAAACGCCTATTCTTGGAATTCCTGAACGCCTGCGCCCCTTTTGGAGCCGTTGGTAGTTTCTAAGCAAACTTCAAACCGCATGGCATAATTATCTCTTGGGTGTGCGCGAAAAGGATCGCTTCTTTTTTCCTTTTCCTCTGCGGGCGGCTGCCGCGTGTCTTTCTCGCGCCCACCGACCACGCAAACCGAACCCGATGGGCGCCGAGAGAATTGCAGACAACGGCCCTTCGTAAGCGGGTGCGTTGTTGTTACTATTTGCTATTTGCTTTGGGGGCGCTTCGTGTCATGCGTGGCGGTCTTTTCTCTCTTTTTGTAAACAGGTCTCTTAGGGGCGGGGCGGGGCCTTTGGCCCGGCTTTGGGGTGCGCGGGGGCTCTTTCGGCGCCGGCTGTGCGCCGTGCCCCCCCCACGCCCGGCGGGTTTTTGGGGTGCCGGGGTGGGGACGGTTTTTGGGGCGCGCCGCCCCCCGGGGGCTCGGCCGTTTGTTCCTTTGTTCTTTTGGGGCCTCCCCTGGGTGGTGTGTTTGTCCCCGGGTTGATGCCATTGCCGGGCTTTCATTTTCTGGCGATTGCGGTTGTATTTTTTTTTGTTGCCCCCTCCCTTTTTGGTAAAAGTGCTTGCTTTGGGCTTCGCGGGGTGGGCCGCCGCTTTTTTCATGTTCGCGCGTTTCTGGGGCGGCGGCCTCGGGTCGTGGGGATTTGGTTTGCTGGGCGCTCGCCCCCGGGTGGCGGGGGGGGGGGGTCGTTTCCGGCG